>CM050200.1:6550709-6558209 GCA_027475355.1 Coilia nasus
ACTCAGGAGAGTTTAAAGTGACAAAGCTGGGTTTATGTAGCCCAGACACAGCCGTAAAAACCTGACAGAAGAAGAGCCTGCTGGCATTTTGTTTAGTTAAGAGAATGAAGCCCTAGGCTCTTCTGCTAACAGGTTTACAACTACTTAAATCTCATTCCGCATTGCGTCATTACGTCATTGCGTTATTGTGTTCGTCTGCTCTGGCGCCACTGTACTGCAAGAAATGTTGTCTTGTGTTTTTCTTGCCAAACTGTAATGCACTTTCAGCCGCATCTTGTATGAATTGTGCTACACAAGTAATGATTATTATTATTATTATTATTATTATTATTATTATTATTATTATTATTATCATACAAAAAACTGTGCACAGCCTTGTGGCCTAGGTGCTGATGATGTGCAACAATGTATAAATAAAGCCTCTCAAAGAAATCACTGCACACTGTGCAATACTTTTGTATTTTACAACTACCTCTGGGTTAACTGAACCAGGTTCCTCACTGCCACAACCTATGTAGCATACCACACAGGGGACAATGCATATCTGTGCAGGGATACACATCCCAGTGAGTCCGAAATGCCACACACACAAACAAGGCCACAGCACTTAAGTCCCTGCACACCAGCCACACACACACATAACTCTGGGCCCTGCACACCAGCCACACACACACCAGCCACACACATACTGTAACTCTGGGCCCCACACACCAGCCACACACATAACTCTGGGCCCCGCACACCAGCCACACACACACCAGCCACACACATAACTCTGGGCCCTGCACACCAGCCACACACACACCAGCCACACACACAACTCTGGGCCCCGCACACCAGCCACACACACACCAGCCACACACACACCAGCCACACACATACCTCTGGGCCCTGCACACCAGCCACACACATAACTCTGGGCCCTGCACAGCAGCATTCTCTGTAAGTCCCCTCAGGGGAGTAGTCTGACATCATAAAATGGGTGGGCCCAGAAAAAAAAAATCAGGTAGGCCTAGCCTAAAAACATAGATTATATTATTATATATTATATATATTATTATTACTTATAAACCATCAACTTATAGAGCCCTCTGATTGGATGATAGAGCCTGATTGACAAGTGGGTGGGCAAAGGCCCACCCCAGCCCATCCGTGGCTATGCCTATGAACCCCTTTCCTTTCTATATTTCTAATGCATCTGGCTTTTCAAAGCCTCTAGTAACACTGAGACATACTTTTCTCCCCCTTTGACGCCCCTGCCCCTGCATGGACCTCTCAGTAGAGGTGTGGATCTCATTAATTGATTGATTGATCTCAAAATTGTTTTACAATTATTATGTCAGCGATTTGATTCGATATCTCGATGCATCACGATGCTTCGCATCAATTTTCTATATTGCTTCAACCGGCCTTGATTTTATCAACAAATACAAGCTACAGAGGTTAAAACAGCAGCACACTCACCTACACTTACTCATTCAAGTCATACGACGACCTACCTCTCTCCTTCTCCCACATATACACAAACAAATGTACACACACACACACACACACACACGCACACACACACACACACACACACACACACACACACACACACACACACACACAGACACACACACACAGACACACACACACAGACACCCACGCACAGATTCTTAAAACACACACACCTGGCCAGGGCTTGCTGTCCAAACTTGTTTATGTGATTAGCTGATGCAACTATGAACTCACCCACTATCACCAAACAAAGAAAACACACACACACACACACACACACACACACACACACATACCTCATCACATTATCATACACGCTGACCTCAAAAACAGCAGAAAAACACCTACAATCAAGCAGGGCTACACACCTGTCTCCCAATGTGACCTCACTTGCATGCACACACAAACACACACACACACACACACACACACACACACACACACACACACACACACACACACACACACACACACACACAGAAACGCACATGCACACACATTAACAAAGTGCAAGCATGCATTGCACACACACACACACACACACACACACTCATAATCAATCACTCGGGTGCTAATCTGCATACATACACTTATACAGCCGTGCAAACAAGAAGCACATGGGTATATCTTCAGAGCATAATCAGACTTAGGCAAAGACAATTACCCACAGTTGTATCATTTACACAGGACATTACCCGTGTAACACACACAGAAACATTTCCATGCACCTAAGAGGGCAATCACGGTTGAGGACTTGCTCAACAAAACACAGAACCCTTATCTCTACTGTAGAGAGCATAAAAAGCTAATTAAACACAGCTAATTTAGCCAATCCACAAAAAATGCATAAAATAATATTACGCAAATGCTCACTAACAGTCATGTACAATCACCCTCATATTAGGTTAAATGATAACATTCATAGTTATCAAGTTAGCTAAACAAAAAGTACAGTTGCAATGTGCATGTGCAAACTTTATAACCTAAGCAAGCCCATAATCGGCATAGTTGCTATTGTCAGCCATTTCTGTTGCTGTTCCACTTAAACTGAGGGTTTACCCAGTGAAAAAATAGTTACCCCCGGGTTACATTAAGGGAGCGAAATTTGTCAATTTTCACAGGGATAACTTCTTTTCCACTGACTAAAACCCCAGTTTAAGTGGAATGGCCGATAATAGGAAGAATGCAAATAAAAGGTGTGCGTATGCTACATTGCAGACAATGGAGGAAACCCTGAATGAAAGAACCATTGAGTCGCTACAGACCAGAGAGAGTAGAAGGTTTGAGACTGCTCACCGCGATGATCTGGTCTCCTACATGGATGCGGCCATCTTGTTCCACTGCGCTGTCTTTGGTTATGCTCTTGACAAAAATACCAGAGGGCTCTGCAACGGGATATTAGGGATATTACACGCATGGCGGGTTAAACGGACAGAGCCGGGGGGGATCAAGGGGAGATATTAAACAAGCTGGGGGAGAACATGGGGGACTGCACTGCACACGACACACAAACCCCCCGAGGCTAGTACTTCAGCCCTACAAGTACAAACAGACACACACACACACACACTGATCTGCACCATGCACAACCCACAACTCCCTCAAGGTAGTGCAGTGTCCAGACTACCACCACACTGTATACTTCAGTCCTACCAGTGCACACACACACACACACACACAGATGCAAACAGACATACACTAGACTTCAGTTGTGTATATGTACAACTATGTGAACTACTTCGATAATATATATATATATAGACTGAGAGAAGAAGAAGATTGCATAACTCTAATTACAGAGAACAGGCCACATGTTGTTGCCTTCTCAGTATAACCACGGGACTCTTAAGAGAACACATTTACATATCAAAGTGTTTACCCATCGGTTAAGCACACGGCCATGGTAAATAATTAACCGAGCGAAGTTCATTTACCACTACACTGTGTGTGTGTGTGTTTGCAAGCAAGTGGAGTTCATCTACCACTACGCTCTGTGTGTGTATGTGTGTGTGTGTCTGTGCGTGTGTGTTTGTGTGTGTGTGTGTGGGGTGTGAATCTCAGTGCAGTGGTATCACCTGAGTTCTTGTCCCCGACGTAGCCGGCGATGGTGATGCCCAGGCCTTGGGTGTTCTTGGTGAGGCTCACGTCAAACGCGTCCTTAACCGCCTCCTCCTCCTCGTAGCCCTGAGCAAAGGGGAAACGCACAACGAAGAGCCAGTAAGAGGGAGCGAGCGCGAGCGAGAGAGAGCTTCTTTAAAGGACAGAAAAGGAAACACAAGAACAGTAGCCCACACTGAATCAGCAGCCCAGAATGCAGCAGCAGGCCTATCCATCGCAATCACGGCGACGGCGCTTTATTTGTGGCAGCGCAATGTTTCTGCAGAGAGTCAGAAACTCTGATTCCACGGATAGTTTTGGAGTTGCGAGCAGACACAGACTTGCCAAAAATAGCACTGACAATTCCACCCTAGCCCCCTCCCTCTCCCCCTCGCCCTTTCCCTCCCCCTTTCCCATCTCTTGGGTCTTTATTCCAGATAAAAAAAAATATGGTTCCGCCCTGAGAACCCCATCCCGAAGACATTCCTGTGAGAATATTATTCCTTGGGCGCGAGTGACTGACTCTGGCTTGGTTTTGATGGCTGTAGCTATTTGGAGCATGATGCCAAACCTGCGTAGCCAGTGAAGACAAGCCTGTTTGACAGCAGATATTTCTCAAGTTCCACATCACCATGAGAAAACATCAGAAACCCCTTCAAAATAGACCTTAATAGGCAACCTGTTTTGAATACAAAATAGAGTCAATTTACCATGCAGACATTCAGGCTTAGTGCTCTAGACCAAATCAATGTGTGCAATTTTCTATCCTCATACAAGTCTTTTCAGACTTTTTTTGACCAGCAAATATGTCTGACAGACAGTGGCTTTTTAATAATTTACCCCAGTATGCAGAACTGCAGTACAGTACATTAATTGTTTCTTCAAAAAGCTTACTGAATTATTTATGCAATGGATCGCAGTTCAATGGCGAAAAAGGTTACTTAAACACAACATACAACTTCGACCACGAAACAACAGGCTGATTACATATGCTAGGCAGTGAACCATAGACACTTTCAGCTTCAATTGACCTAAATGACTTCACTCTTGGTTTGACCTTTGACCTTCACTTGACCTGCCCTGACCTTTAACCCTTGAGGGGCAACAGCAGCCTTTGGAATTGAAGCAGAACCTGATCGGAGGGGGTGAGGCAGCACTGCCAGCCACTATCCAGTCAATGGGTTCATACTTTGCATGTTTGACCTATAGGGCTATATTCAAATTACAAAAACAATTAAGCTTTCAGATAGTTGACCTCTGTTTGACCTTGACCTGCAATGTGACCTCTCGCTGACCTCTCACAACACTGAGGCTGAAATGGTATAGAAGAGTCAACAACTAGATCTTACAGTAATCTATATTTATGGGAGCAGTAGATCCTTAAACTCAATCAAGACTCCAGCATGCACTGAGATGTTAAGAGAGGCAGGAGAGAGAGAGTGGGAGAGAGAGAGAGAGAGAGATGTAGAGAGAGAGAGAGAGAGAGAGAGAGAGAGGACAGAGAGGGAGATAAAGAGAGACAGAGAGGTAGAGATAGAGAGAGGGAGGGAGATAAAGAGAGAGAGTGATGTGGAAAGAGTGAGAGAGAAAGAGAAGGAGGGAGAGATAACAAGAGAGATGTGCTCCATCTCCTGACCAGCTGCTCGGTGACGGTGGGCAGGGCCGGCGGGGGGGCGGTGGCGGGGGTGGAGGTAGAGGCGTCGTCAGCGGTTCCCCGGGTGATGACCAGCTTGACACGGTTGCCACACTGCCGCAGCACCTGGGCCACCTGCTCGCTGCCCATGCCACACAGGTCCGTCTCCCCGATCCTCAGGATGTGGTCCCCGCTGCGCAGGCGACCGTCCTACCGAGCCACACACACACACACACACACACACACACACACACACAAGCCAAGGTTAGGAGGACCGTCCATAAGAACAGCCAGCAGCATCATAACAACAATAAACTGTACATTGAATTGATTTACATATTCAACTTCTCATTATTTCAAGGATTTTGTTGTCATTGAACAGTTGTCTGTACAATGACATTACACAGCAAGGCAACAAAGGTGTCAAAGTGTCAACGTGTCAAGCGAGGAAGCATTGTGGAAACAAAGGAGAGAGTATATACAAAATATAATATAAATAATAATTACTAAAAGGTAAATGGGCTATTTACAAACGTTGTGAATGTTAATATTGCATATTGCAAAGAGGTAGGTATTACGAGGACGCAGTTCATTAAACACACGCAAGGCAACGTTATAGGGATGCAGGTTATAACACAAAAGAACCATCAACTGCTGTGTGCATTGAACTGATTTGCACCGGATTGCCCTGGATTGAACTGTACTGTGATGAATAAAATTAAATTTGTGCAAACTGAAATGGTTAGTCAGAGCTAATGCACTTTGATTTCCTGCTACATTTTAGGGACACACAGGGCAAGGATAGAGGGACACATTTTAGGGACACACAGGGCAAGGATAGAGGGACACATTTTAGGGACACACAGAGCAAGGATAGAGGGACACATTTTAGGGACACACAGGGCAAGGATAGAGGGACACATTTTAGGGACACACAGAGCAAGGATAGAGGGACACAGTTAAAAAATACAGGGACATATTTTAGGGACACACAGGGCAAGGATAGAGGGACACATTTTAGGAACACACAGAGCAAGGATAGAGGGACACAGTTAAAAAATACAGGGACACATTTTAGGGACACACAGGGCAAGGATAGAGGGACACATTTTAGGGACACAGGGCAAGGATAGAGGGACACATTTTAGGGACACACAGGGTAAGGATAGAGGGACACATTTTAGGGACACACAGGGCAAGGATAGAGGGACACAGTTAAAAAAAAATACAAAAGAGCCATCAACTGCATTGCACTGAATTGATTTGGACTGCACTGGATTGAACTGTATTGAACGGATTTAAATTGAAATGAAATTAAATGGTAAGTCAGAGTTAATGCACTTTGGTGTGCAGTGGGAATATGTGAAGGTACAAAGTACAAACCTATCAGCCAGTACATAATAAACTTGCTTAAATATATCAGGCAAATTGAATTGTTCAGATCATTAGCACTATATTGTGGGATACGGTGCCAAGCTATTGCAATAAAAAGCCGTTCTGTAACAGATTTAATATACAGTATTTAAATACAAATTATTTTAATGCTGAATCACACAGGTTCAGCCCCAAATGTCCTCCATGCTTAACACTATTTATAATGCATAACGTATCTCAATACAGTGCGGTATCTATTTGAAGTGCATCAGAGACACTTTGTTGCTTGTGAATAGGTGTGAGGCAGCCGAAAGCCTAGCTATGTATAATTCATCATAGTGTAATCTTTGATCATTACAATGAAGAGTTGTGTTAATGGCCAACCCGTAGGACAACATTAGCTCGGTATACACACAAATTATGTGTCCGAGATAGTACTCTGTGGACCGGCAGTTCGATGTGGTCTATCAGCTATGTGTGTGTGTGTGTGTGTGTGTGTGTGTGTGTGTGTGTGTGTGATGCCTTAGATCGATACAGCAGTCTCAGGAGATGTCTGAGTGTGCTGATAAAGCAAATAAAACACATATACACACACACTCACATGCACATGCACACACACACACACACACATACACACACACACACACACACACACACTCACAGGCACATGCACACACACACTCATATGCACATGCACACACACACACATACACACACACACACACCACATCAGCTCTTTAAGTGTGTGGGTGCATGTGTGTGTGTGTGTGTGTGTGTGTGTGTGTGTGTGTGTGTGTGTGTGTGTGTGTGTGTGTGTGTGTGTGTGTGTGTGTGTGTGTGTGTACGTACTGATACTGCGAATCAGAAAAAAAACACATGCTTAGGGGAGGTGTTTA
>CM050200.1:6563209-6570709 GCA_027475355.1 Coilia nasus
ACCACACTAAAGCCCAGCCCGCCGCTCGACGGCTTCACCAGCTCCATCGCACTCACGTAACGCCCCTGAGAGACACACACACACACACACACACATGCACCACACAGTCACACAACACAAGAACAGGAACATATCATTGTCATTAGGCACACACGACACAAGAGCATGGACAAATCATTGTTATGACACACACACACACACACACACCATACAGTCACGCAACACAAGAACAGGAACATATCATTGTCATTAGGCACACACGACACAAGAGCATGGACAAATCATTGTTATGACACACACACACACACACACACCATACAGTCACGCAACACAAGAACAGGAACATATCATTGTCATTAGGCACACACAACACAACAGCATGGGCAAATCATTGTTATGACACACACACACACACCATGCAGTCACACAACACAAGAAAACCAACATATCATTGTTGATAGACACACATCACACAGTTACACAACACAAGAACACGGACAAATCATCGTCATGACACGCACACACACACCACACAGTGACTCAACACAATAACAGCAAAATATCATTGTTATTAGACAAGAACACGGATCATGTCATCATCATGAGACACACATCATGCACTAACACAAGGGGCTTTTTTAAAAAGACTGGCTGGCTGAGTGGCTAGCTGAAAGCAATGCGTTATGGATTTGAAATAGTGACGTTTTTGGACAATCTCGTCCGAATGTCACCGTACCACATACAGGTGGGTACAGTGTGGTACAGTGAAGTGCTCCAAAAGTCAGAAACGCACTGCTTTAAGCCAGCCACTAAGCCAGACAGCCAGTCATTTCATACAAGCCCAAGAACAGGGATATGTCATCACCAAACATCCCCAAGCAGAAGTCCTAAATCACAAAGCTGAGGTGTGGGCCAACAATCATATCAGCATCATAAAGGTGGCCAGTGTTGGTTATTCAGAACGATGATGTAAAACATATTATTATTAATAATAATAATAATAATAATAATAAAACTTTACTTGTATAGCACAGTTCATACATGCAATATGCAACTCAAAGTGCTTTACAGTTTGGCAGGGTTGTTGCAAGACAACATTTCTTGCGGTTCAGTGATGTCAGAGCAGATAAATACAGAAGCAGACTGACTCTTGCATGAACACAGGTAGGCAGTCCTTGTAGGCCCTAGTCAGCAATCTTTGTAGTCCAGTGGCGCTAGAACTATGCAATGCCCTGTTAATGTGGGCTCTTATGTGAACATAGGTCGGCAGTCTTTGCAGGCCAGTGGCACTAGACGAGGAAAGTTCATTTAGGCGCAGTCGGTTGTTAGTGTCCCCAGGGAGAAACAGCAATATTGGAAAGCAATGATCAGTAATATGCACGTGGTAATGGGAACATGTATGATGTCCTGGTCATACCTGAGCCATGGAGCGAATGATGCGTTCAAACTCATCGTGGGAAGGTTTACCGTTGATTTGTGCGCTGTCCTGCCCAAAAGGGCCGCCATTCTGATGGGCCAGCCCATAGGGCTCACTGTAGTCAGAGCTGAGTGCCGAGAGTCCAATCCCCTGCTGGCACAGGAAGGAATTACAGGAGTGTGCGCTGTTAGTTTGTCGGGGGTTGACTTCAACAGAGAACTAATATTTTTGTGCATTTTGTGCAAGTCCAGTAACATTCTCTCGTGGTTATACACTACTATAAAAACCAAAACACACACTAAACCACACACACACACACACACACACTTACACAAACACATACTAAAGCATATCCACACACACACACACACACACACACACACACACACAGCTCTAGTGCCTCGGTTTATCTCGCACCTTGTGTTCGTCACACATTGTGAGACAATGATGGACCTGTTTCTGATCCAATCCAACAGGACCTAAAGAGGTAATACCATCTAAGGGCATTATGTAATGACACCAATCAACAAATTACCAATAAATAAGCGGGGGGCTAACACCAGCATGTTTAATCAAGTACTGTATGTGAGCTTTTGACAGGAAAGATGACGTAAGCAGAACAAAGTGTGTATGTGTATGTGTATGTTTGTGTGTGTGTGTGTGTGTGTGTGTGTGTGTGTGTGTGTGTGTGTGTGTGTGTGTGTGTGTGTGTTTGTGTGTGTGTTTGTGTGTGTGTGTGTGTGTGCCAAAAAATCCACTTCCACAAATTATCCACTTGCAGTCTTGTCTGTGTTCTGTCACAAAAGGCTCATTTGTTTGTGTGAAATGAAGTGAGTCATTTAGCAAATTATCAGTGACCAGAATGATGCATCCACAATTCATTCTCCTCGCATTTGTTTTAAACACAAAATCTTTTGCAGAAGTTCACAATGACTTTATTTTTTCTTCCTTTTTATATAAATTCATTAAACTCCAGATATGCTAAAACTACCAGTATACACATATAAGCAACTCTGTGTGTACGCTACAAATTTCTGCTAAACATGTATGACAACATTTTTTTTTTTTTTTTTTTTTTTTTTATTTACTTGTTACGTTTACTTTTGTTTTTTTCATTTATGTATGAGATGTGTACGTCTCCAGTAACTGTGAAGCCTAAGACGAATTTCCCCTTGGTACATTCCGTATAGTTTACTTTACTTATTTTACTTTAACAATGATTTCAGTAATTACACTCCTGTGTGTGTGTGTGTGTGTGTGTGTGTGTGTGTGTGTGTGTGTCTGTGTGTGTGTGTCTGTGTGTCTGTGTGTCTTTGCCAGTGCACTCCAATAACACACACACACACACACACACACACACACACACACACACACACACACACACACACACACACACACACACACACACACACACACACACTACACCAGTGTAATCTGGCAGGGAGTAGAGGGGTGATGGCAGTGTTGTTATCCAACACTGATTAGTGTAATCCCCTAAAGATAATGGGTACTGAGCTGACGTTCCACAGACTCACAGCCACTCCTGTCCAATTTGAATTTGCCCCCTCATTGTGCACCTAGCCCCCGTGTGTTTGGGAGAAACGAGATAAGCGTAGATATTAAGCTTTCTTAATTTGAGGTGAATATGCAGATCAAAGACAGTTGCTACATCTACATATGTGCTTTGAGTCATTGTGTGTGTGTGTGTGTGTGTGTGTGTGTGTGTGTGTGTGTGTGTGTGTGTGTGTGTGTTTGTGCATGAATGCAGTAGCTGACGACTTGAATGTTTGCAGGTTCACATTCAAGTGCATACGTGTGTGTGAATGTGTGTGCCTGTGCCGGTGTTAACATGAGAGTGTCCACGTACCATGTGTGTGTAAAAATATGCTTGTGTGTGTGCATGTGTGTGTTGTGTGGGTGTGTGCGTGTATGTGTATGTGTATGTGCATGTGCATGTGCGTGTGGGTAAAAATATACATGTAAGTGAGCACATTAGTGTGTGTGTGAGTGTACGTCCTGAGTGTAAGGTACGCATGTTGGTGTGTGACGTTGCTCCATCGTGATCTTACTGGTCAGTGAGCGGTAGCCCTACGCCACGACCCCAGAACTCCCATGATCCCCTGAGTGCTCGCCACTGCTCGTCACGTGTGCTTCGTTAGCGCGGGCCCACTAAGAGGATTACACTTCCAGTTTGGGTCTCGCACATATACCACATCATTTCTGCCCCACTTCCCTACCTACCCTACCCCCAACCCCTTCTCTCTCTCTCTCTCTCTCTCTCTCTCTCCCCCCTTCTCTCTCTCTTTCGCTCTTTCTCTCTGTCTCTCATTCTCTCCCTCTCTCTTTCTTTCTCTATCTCACTTTCTGTCCCTTTCTATCTTTCTCCTTCCTTCTCTGTCCCTCTCTCCTCTTCTCTCCCCCTGTCTCTTTCTCTCTCTCCCTCTCTTTCTCTCTTTTACTGTCTCACCCTCTCTCTCCTTACCCCCGTGTGACGAGCTCGTTGTCATGGTGACAAGGACAATGCCCATTCTGCCGACCCGCGAAAAAACAACAGAGAAAAAAAAGAGAGTTGAGACGTCCACTCAGACTCGGAGAGCAGCTCCAGACTATGCTGGACTGACCAAGCTCTGACACCAGTCAACTGGCAACTGTTGTTATGGAGTCAGTGCACCTTTCTTAAAGTCACACTTCTAGACAATCTACAAATTCTCGGATTATCAATGAATTAACGGGTTACCAATATTTTGTTTGGTTACAGTGCTATTTATCAAATCAATTAAAAAAAAAGACAGAAGTTGAATTCAATAAACCACCTGTTTACATCTCTGTATCTTTGTCTCTGACTATCCAAGTTACGGACTTTTATTTATTTATTTGGGGTTTAGTCACACCATTCTGAACTCCAATATTTTGATTTCCCCCACACAGCCCACACACCCTGCCCTCTCCCTCCCACTGTCCCTGGGTTTCCTCTTCTCTGGCCTACGCCTTCCATCCCGTCCCGTCCCGTGTCCGGTCCCTCCTGCTTTATATTATTCATGAGTGCGGCTAGGCTCCATTTAACATCGTTATCAGCGTAATTGCCTGAGAGCAAGGCATGGAGACTGGAGGGGGCTAGTTTATTATTCCGCACAAGCCATTAGCGCCGTTACGCAGGCGGCTAGCAATGTCCTCGCTGGGATGTGGGGGTGGGGGGACTGCCGTGTGTGTGTGTGTGTGTGTGTGCATGTGTGTGTGTGTGTGTGCATGTGTGTGTGTGTGTGTGTGTGGACGAGGGGAGGTATATGCCATGGGTGGAGGAACACCAGCGTTTGTCTTTACCCCAGACACGGAAACTAACTCAGGCACACATGTATGCTGACACAAACACACTCACAAGCACACACACACACACACACACACACACACACACACACACACACACACACACACACACACACACACACACACATACACACAGACACCATCTCTCTCTCTCTGTCTGTCTGTTCACCTATGGTGAAGCACACAGACACATACACACATACACACACTCACTCGCATATGTATGCCCCCTTACCATTCAAACACACACACACACACACACACACACACACACACACACACACACATACACAGACACACAAAAGAAGCCGACAGATTTTTTTTTTTTCCTCAGAATCAGATTCCTTCGGTATCCCAGACTCCAGGCGCATAGCTCACATTCCTCGACAGCTCACCCCTAGCTCATGCCACCACCCTTCACCCTCCCTCCCTCTCCTCCCTCCCCTCTCCTCCCTCCCCTCCCTTGGCTTTGATCCAGTCCAGATACCTCCCCTCCACTCCTCTCTGTAGGCCCGTCCTGCCTCTCGTCGACCTCAGGTCCGCGCCGCGTCGCGCCACACCGGGCCTGGTACAGAACCCACGCACTTCTCAGGGTCCAATTCTGCGTGATCTCTTTTGCTTGCTGGAGTCTCAGGAGTTCTATATTTCATATCCAACCTCTAACACAATGGGCTGACTCACCTCCCAGCTTCAAAAAACATTACACTCATATACAGACATAGGCACACACAAACACACACACACACACACACACACACACACACACACACAGATGTGAGTCTCCTGAGTCAGAAGTTATATATCCTATCCCCCCACCCCCCACCCCCCATGCCCCCCAACCCACCCCCACACACAGACACACTGTCTGACTCACTCTTGAACTTCAGAAACATCACACTCACTCCGAGGCACAAATCCGGCTGATTCTTTATGATTTCATTAAAGCTCTGGGTCGGCCTGCTGTCCCCGTCTCTCCAAAGCAATCGCTCATCTGATCTATTTAGAGGAGGCCAATATAACTACACCGGCTGAACTCTGAACTCCTGGGGCAGGGGTGGAATAAATGAAAGGCACAAACGAAAAAAAAAAAAAATTATATATATATATATTATATTATATAAAAATATATTTAAAAAAAAACGACAGGAAAAAAAGGTTCGGACAGCCTGGGAATGAGCCAAAGCCAGATAAATCTAATTGCTGATCACCCAGAGCCAAATTGAAATAGAAGCACATGAAACATCACTATGTATAGTCACTCTTTCTTTCTCTCTCTCTATCTTTCTCTTTCTCTCTCTGTCTCTGGCTCTCTCTTTCTCTCTCCCCCCCCCCCCCTTTCTCTGTGTCTCTGTTTCTCTCTGTCTCTTTTTCTCTAATTCTCTCTCTCCTCCTCCTCCTCCTCCTCTTCCTCCAACTAAAGAATGAGTCATTTTCTTCTTCCCCTGACATTATGTAATTCTGGTCTTGCTTTACTGCATACCGCAGACAAAGCTCTGTGCGGCCCCCTCATATTCCAGATCTCCACCCTGCACTCTATAAAGCGCTGAACACATACACACATACACACTTCAGCAGTGCACTCTGTAAAGCGCTGAACACATACACACATACACACATCAGCAGTGCACTCTTTAAAGCGCTGAACACATACACACATACACACTTCAGCAGTGTACTCTGTAAAGCGCTGAACACATACACACATACACACATACACATACTTCAGCAGTGCACCTGTAACCTTCTGACACCTCAAAAAAATGTGCTACTGACTGAGCTAATAGCTCGGCTTTCAGCTCACACTGTCTGTGTCCCATACCGGAGTTACTGTGAGGTCGCGGGTTCGAGACTGTGTCTGGCCTGCGCAGGAAGACCTTGGTCACACACCTTTGAATAAACTACGGCAGCCATTTTGAGCAACAACACATGATTTCAGCAAATCACTGTGTTTGCTATTATAAAAAAAAAAACTGCTTAATCTGCTTGAAGTGCTTTAGCGTCACACATCTTCGGGCATTTGGCAAATTAGTATAGCAAACCATTACAGTTCTATTTTAAAATGAAAGGGAGAAAAAAGATGTGAAGAACAGTTGTGTTTTATCGAGCCTGTCGTGTCTTCTGTTCTAATAATTATGTTAGTATGTGTTTATTCAAAGCAGCTATAAAAAAACAGAGATTAGCATCCAGCTGTGTTGCCTGGAGACAGGAATGAGCGACAGACGGAACGACGTTCACGCTTTCGCACACATCTCGCTTTGTGTGTTTTGATGTTGATCGTTTCATGAGTCCCTTTTCACAAAGCCTTCCTGGGGCTGTGTGATGGAGCTTTAACATCACTATGTATAGAAGTAACAGACTGTGTTGGTGTGAACTCTCTCTCTCTCTCTCTCTCTCTCTCTCTCTCTCTCTCTCTCTCTTTCTCTCAAGTGTTTCTACGGATGAGCTCTAGTTTCAGCTTTATTCGTCCCCAGGGGGGTAAACGACTAGTTTTGTGGAACAACACAGATAGATTTAGTTTTTTTGTTTTGTTTGGCGTCAGCTTTAGCTATGGAACCTTATACATTGAAAACTATTCATTAACTTGCAATGGTCTTAGCAGAACCCTAACCCTAAATCCTAGCCTGTAATCCTGAATTTTTTCCATTTGGTGTGAAAAAGTAATTGATAAACATAAATCTGGGCAACCAAAACGACTGATTGACAGCTACTGTTCTGGCAACAGACAAACAAATGACCCATGGCTCTGTAGCTCTAGAATT
>CM050200.1:6578209-6593209 GCA_027475355.1 Coilia nasus
GAGAGACAGAGAGAAACGGAAGACAGAGAGAGATAAACAGAAATGGTTCATGGAAAAAAAAAAACATAAAGAGAGCGAGAGCATGGAAAAACAGAGAGAGAGAGAGAGAGGAAGAAAGAGAGAGAGACCCCTATTCTCAATACCCCTGAATGAGATAACGATATTCGAAGACCACCCTCCACCATCTTATCTCCTCGCTCTCTCTCTCTCCCTGTAACCTTTCAATGTTAATTACCAGAAAACATGCCTGTTCATGACAAAGAGAGATGGGCTTAGATTAAAAAAAACACACACACAATGAGTGTTCGTAATGAAAGAGTGCGTGTGTATGACAGAGTGGCTGTAATGGGGCAGTAATTTGATAGAGGTATTATGAGCGAGTGTGTATAAGCGGTGGAAGTAATGCTAGGGTGTGTGTGGTACTCACCCATGGTTTCGATCATCTTTATTGTGCTGCTGTTTCTGCTGCTGCTGAAGAGGGCCTCTTGTCACTGATTATTTCTTAATGAATACCTGCGAGCAATAACGGCAACTCATTTTATTATCTTCTTTTTTCTTTCATCTGTACATTACAACACCCAACCCTCCTCTTAGTGAGTTATTTATATGGTTCTGTGCCCACTGTGTGTAATACACTGTGTGTGTGCTTGTGTGTGTCTGTGTTTGTGTGCGTGTGTGTGTGTGTGTGTGTGTGTGTGTGTGTGTGTGTGTGTGTGTGCGTGCGTGCGTGCGTGCGTGTGTTTGATGTTGGTAGGGGTGGACTGAATGTTATCAATAATAGACATTTTTGTTTTCATTTTGCGTTCTGCCTGCATATTTCATGTGTCAATAAGTCTCTCTTCCACGTCTCTTACCCCCAACAGGCACAACAACACCTCTTACTGTTGCAGAAGACAAACTTCACACAAAGGCTGGCATGAGGGCTTGCTCTGCCCACCAACACCACTAAACAAAGCTGTGCAATAACTCATCCCGAAACAGCTTTGAAGCAACACTAAGTAACATTAAGCAACATTAAGTAGTTTTTTCAACCTTAAAATAATGTTTTGAAAATCATTTCAGTGGTTCATCAACTCTGTAACAGGACGAAAGGCACTTCTGAATTCGCTTTTCCACCTTCCATGAGCTAAAACTGCACTAAGTAAGTTTGGAGGAGCGGACCGTCACTCTGTAGTTCTCTGTGAGAGACAATTCCACTTCCAATCTGCAACCTATACCTGTAGGGCGTAGGCCGAAGACAAAAACTACTCAGCATTGCTTTAATCACTGTTGTGAACACTTTGCCCGTCGTCCTTGTGTGACCTTGGGCTCTGAAGAATAGTCTGTTCAGAGCTAGTTCACTGAGTTCCACTTGCTGATATAGTGTACCGAGAAAAATAAACCAAAATAAATTCCACTCCTAACTCCACAAGATTGTACACAATTACAGTCAAAGTCCTTCTAGACAAGTCCCTGCCTTCGGCAGCCATATTGGCGATGACTTTCGGGCATCTATTTCGGGTTAATAAGACCAGGCCCTACCTAAATGAGTGGCGAGACACGGGTATATGCACTCTTCGATGGCTGAGGGACATAAAAAACGCATGGTTGAAATCACAAACGAAGCGTGATTTGTATCAGTGCCCTATAAACTAGCAGACTTGTGTTTGCTCTATGCCTGTGGCTGGAATAATAATAGTGCACAAACATTTTGTTTTTTCTTTTTATTTTACTGTGGTAGAACCATCTTGAAAACATTTGTTTATATTGTTAACTGTGAAAAAAGAGTTGTATTTCATGTGAACATTGGCTAGACATGCATGATATGCTCAATCAACTCTGCATATTTTCTTTCATTGTAGAAAATGTATTTTGGTTACTTTTAAGACACACACAATAAACTTCATCAACTAAAGATAAGATGTTGAAATGTTGATGAAGCTGAAGATTATATGAGAAACTTGCCAATGATATCTTTCTTCCAACTTGCACAATTGAAAGTCTCAAGTGTAATAAGGCATATACTGAGCCTAACCTTCCACGAAATGCAATTAAAATATGATGATGTCTTCCAAACAACATGGAAAGCAACATTCAGAAGCAGCGATTTTGCCACAATAAAATGCTTTTTTTATCCAATTGTTTGGCAAAGACATAAACAGTAGCAGTAGACAGCCGCAGAATATGCAGGATAATAATGCACAGCGAGTCAGTCAGTATTGTGGAAATAGAAAGATGCAGGAACCTCATGCAAAGCTGATATTGACCTTCTTGCTGTGTCCTAACAGAACTAACCTCCACTCACCATCACTGTCCTGTATCCTGGCTGCACTAACTTGTTATGCCTTACATTGTATTGCATTACACTTAGCAGACGCTTTTATCCAAAGCGACTTACAAAAAGAGAAACATTATTACCGCACCTTCCTTCAATTTCACATTGTGATGCGTTATGGCTGCATTACCACCTCAAACATGCATTAACGTTCTGATATACAAACACCATGTCGTTGATTATCCCTTATATTACACTTAGGGCGCTTTCAGACTTATAGTTCGATTGCTTTGGTCCACACTAGTCAGAAAAATGTTACAATGTAGCAAACAGACGTGGGTACGGTTGGCTTTCACATATGCATAGTTCTAAACTAACCAAAATAGACAGCGAAGATCATCGCCAACGCAACCGGACTAAAACGCGCCACTTTCGATAATAATAATGCACTAAACTCTACTGTTCCGTCCAATTTGGTTTGGTTGCTTTCACACCAGAGGAACCGTACCAAAATAGGGCAGATAAAGCGGTCCGAGACCACCCCTTTTTAGCGGTCTCGGACCGGTTGATTTGGTGCGCACCAAAGTACCGAGATTGCATTCACACCAACGAAAACGAACCGTACTAAGAACTTTTGGTTCGAATGGGACGTTTGGTGCGCACCAAATGCTGTCAGTGTGAAAGCACCCTTAGCTGACGTTTTTATCAAAAGCGACTTGCAGTTATTTACAGGGGTTCAGTTACAGCCCCTGGAGCAGCATGGAGTTAGATGCCTTGCTCAAGGACATTTCAGCCATGGGTAGGGCTGGATTTGAACCTGTTACTCTCTGATCCCAAGACCAACTCCCTTACCACTGGACCACAGCTGCACAGACTTTGCCTTTGCTTCCTCTGTGTTCCTCTGCATACGTACGGTGATGCAAAGTTGGCATTGGCTTTGTTGCTGTCTAGGCTATCCCTAACTTAGCTGCCTGCTGTTTACTATTTATCTATGTCTGTAGGCTCTCAGGGTTTTAAATGCAGTGATTGATGTATGTATACAGGCTACATGTGTGTGTCTGAGTGATTGTGTGCATACCTGTGTGTACTACATGCTTGCATGCGTATGATCTATGAATGAGCAATCTTGTACCACCTAACATGGTGACGTATACAGTATGCAAGCATACTCATATTGTTTTCAATCTTCTGATCTTTAGTTCCCTATGCAGACTTTATATTCGAGTCTGAACACTGGCTGGGCCACTCAAGAATGTTGATATAGTTTTTTTTAATTAACTATTTGCTGCTCATTTTGACTGTAAGTGTTTGATCACTGCCTTGCTTGAAGGTCCGGTCCAGTTCTGCCTGATGCGTTTTTTTTTCCTGTTTTTCTGCAGACAACCTAATGCTTCACTGCAGAATCTTAATGCCATCCTATACTGCTATGATGTTGTTTATTTTGACAAGGTTGCCTGGCCCGTTGGACAAAAAAAAAAACACTCCAGAAGCCTTACATCCGCCACCACAAACTCATCCATTCTGGTGGTGGTGACATGACAGGGATGGAACTGCAGCATGCAACCTCACAAACACCTTACTCACAGTCAACTCTGTGCTGATTGTATCTGAAACACAAAACAAAAGCTACAGTAGGTAAGAGTGGCCTAGCCAGAGTACTGACCAGAACTGCACCAACAAAATGTGTGGAGTGATGGAGACACCTAAGTGATAACAAGGACACCCTCCAACCTCAGGCACCTACACATTGATGTGAAAGACAAGTGGTCCAAAACCCCAGCAGTGGGCTGCCCTGCAAAATGCCTGTTGGAATTCATAAGGCCTGATTTAACTGCTATGATAGCAAATGAATAATTTCCTTCGGGATCAATAAAGTAACTCTACTCTACAGGTTTTGCCACTGATTACTTAGAAATGGTACGAATAATGTTACCCAAACACAGAGGGCATCCTCACAATGCAATACTACTACTTCTGTACTAGTCTGTATTATAGATCATTCTTCATCACTTATTATTTATTATTTTATTACTTGTATTATGATTGTACTATTATTTGGATATACTGCCTTCTTCCTTGCTCTTTTTGGTCTTGACACTTTGACACCTTTGGCATCTTTGTGGCTTTGCTGTTTAGTTTCGTTGTACGTTGTACTACCACGTACCTGCTTTGTGGGTGTGTGTGACAAAAATGACAAGAATTGCATCATCTTTGCAGCGCGCTGTCACACTGTGACAATCTGTTTCTTTGTTGTTGTACAAATACACCAATTATTGAATTAACACCTGCCGATTTGCCTTCTTCGACCTCATGTGGACTGACTGACGTTGGCATGGCCTAATTGGATTGTTTTCCCCTGTTTTGACAGGGAAATGTGTCTGCTTTTGGGTTCCCCATTTCACTAGTCAAGACTTAATCAACAAGGTCTAACAGCACCTGCTGAAGACTGTTGTCAGTGTGGAGTTCAATCCAGCAGCGTCAGCTGATTGGTGTTTGTCAGAATGCAACTGATTAAACGTAACAACTTTGTTCTGTTCTATTTGGTGTTCCAGAACACCCGCTTCTGAGAGTCGGAGTCCTCCTGCTTGTCCTGTCGGATTTTGTGTTTGAAGAGTTGCTGACAGATTATGCATTCTCTCTCGCTTGGCCTAATACCACCGACTCACAGTGAGAAGTACAAAGATCAGTACAGCTAGAAGGGATGCTGGGATGCTGTAATACATTTCACTGCAATTCTAAGAATTAGTGCTCAGTACAAGGGATTGTAATCGCTGTGTAATATGCTATCCATCTTCGATATTAATTTGTGAGACAGTAGAACACTTGGAGGAGAGGAATTTGATGATCAATCATTAAAATGTGTCAATGGGGTGGGTAAAGTATGGGAGGGAAATGTAGCAGCACTTTAACAGCCATTTTTATCGTAAGCTTGTGCAACATAGGCAAAATTACAAAGGATGAGCAAGCCACAATGGCCGTGTTTTGACCCCTGGTTGTAAACCACAGGTCTGCTGAGACGTTTAAACAAAACGCTGGCGTTTAGTGATTCATTACAATTTTGCAATTCTGCGGCCAGATACAATATCACAACAACATCACCGACTCTTACGCCTGTAGTGCAAAACACCGATGACCTGCCAACTGAACAGGCGTAGTACACGCTTATACCAAAAGGCATCACCACTGTAATGTTATTAACGTTTTGTTTACAGTCGTGATTCCCTCTCTCTCTCTCTCGCCATCTCTGCCTGTTGCTCTCACTTCCCCAATAGGTCACTCTCCGTTGCTGGGCAGAGAGGCGAACAAAACTAGAAATTCCACGTCTCCATTCTTGCATTCTTAAGTCGCCTGTGTTGTGTTGGCGTTATAAGCTATCCAACAAAGAGACCAAACGCAGCGTCTCGAAAGCACTGGGTAGCCTAAAGCCTGCTAGTGCTAGGCTGTAATCTAGGCTAATAAGCTACCTTTAAAGACACGACATAGTCGTGTAAAATCCCAAGGTACAAAAATTGTTGTGATGACAAAAGAAGATCAACATTCAGAATACGGCATAAGAATTTAACCTGATAAGCACTGTATCTTGAAGGAACGCAACAGGTCGCTTCAAGAATCAGACCCAAGTTCGGCTACCTACGGGGACCCATTTTGCTGGCTAACTTACGTTGTTTATAAAGAAACCAATCTGTTTAGAATAAAGGCAGTTTTATTTATCTGTGGTTTCATCTGATACTGTGGATTCTTGGCAATGTCCAGGCAATAGGTTACCCCTTAACATTTCATTCGTTCAGACGCCACCCCACCATCAACAGGATATCCCAATGAAGCTCCAGAAGGCTTGCAATCCGCTTTCCTTAACTCAACCTCCCACATCTAGCACACAGGGTACACAATCAACAGGCTGCCGCGTTCGCGAACTATAGCTGAGAAGTTCTAAAATGCAAGGAGGCGAGGCGGAAAACTTTGTTTACAACCCTTAGCCAAGTGGTAAACTTCCAAAAGTGCCGGACACCGCTTGCTTCGCGTTTACACGCAAGGACTGACAGTGTTGTGTGTTGTTTAAAGGCTAGCTGCATTGTATCAAATGGACTGCAACAACATAAACTATGGCAAAAGTAAGCTACGATTGTCTTTCCGAGCGTGAAAGGAGAAACGATAACAGAGGAAGGATCACGGTAAAGTAACAAGCACTTACATGAAAGTTGTAAGCAGCTCCTAGTCTTTCGTATCTCCAAACGGGACGTATAGCCTATCCAACGCTGTTGTCCTCCGGCTAACGGCGCATCGACTGGCTTAAAAATGGGCCGCGCTGTAACTCGATCCTCTATAGACATTTTCAGCAATAGCGGCAGCGGGAGTTGAAGTGCGCCGCCGCCTGCCCTGGACGGGAGGGGTTGAGCAAGCCACAAGCGCCGCTTGGTGGCTGCCATGACAACTAGCTGCTAGGCCCTCAGGCAACGTTTTACAATGGAATGAATGTCAAGCAGACTCCCTAATCCCAACCAACTCTGACAGAGGGTAATTGTAGGATTTTAAAATTTATTTAAAACACAAGGCCCTGACTGGGGATGGCAAGTTGTTTTACTGCAGGAGAACTGACACGTAAAACAAATGCAAGGCCCTTAGATTATGAATTATAGACCTACTGAGAATACAAAGCACACAGACATGGTCTACAAGGCATCGTTTTCCCATTATGAACGAATAACTGGGTTTATTGAAGCTTAAGTTAAAAATGCTGGTGTAAATTATTCAGGCTGACCCCTAATCAAATGCCAAATTTGGAAATGTGTTATCCATTTGTTATCCATTTATTAAGACATAGCCTAGTATATAAGATCATTTATAGCATGAAATTAGTTATGACTGCTTATTAGTTACTGGCTATAGCCTTTGCTGATAAACAATTATTTTTGTAATAAATTATGTATAAACAATTTATGCACATGCATGCAGTGCTGTCTCATTTGACCTCTAACACCTTACGGCCTTGACAGCCCTTATTATAACTTTATTGTTACCAGAAAGCCAATGACCAAGACTCTCTGTAATGTTGTAGTAATGTTGTAATGTTGTAGTTACGTTTTGTTTTTTTTTGTTTTTTTCACAGCGAGTCGACCTTGGGGTGCATTTATAATACGACTATGTCAATTCCATGTGAGCTATAGTGAGCTATAGTATACTCTTCATGTGAGCGATAGTTTACTACAGGGATGTTTCAGGATATTCAGAGAAAGAAAAAGCTCAACTAATTGGATCATCTTTGTGGCTTTCATGAACGAACACACAACAAATTATTTATGCCCCAACTAGTCTTGTCTGAATGCTTAAAAGTAGAGTAAATTGGGTCTTTTGTTGTGGCTACTTGTATTATTGGCTGACTAACATGAAATCTTATGACATTAGCTGGCTTCCACATGTGTGAAGTATACATGGCAGACGTTAGATCAGAGAGCAGCTAGCTTGAGGTATTCAGCCCCCACAAGCTTATACCGTGATGATGGGTAAGATTTTGCAGAGGGATACACTGTTGATGCACTGTTTCAAGTCCAGAAGGCATTACACAGCCAGCAAGCGAGCCATTTTGGATGAGTCCACTGTTACAACCGACTAAGCTTTGTGGTCGACTTCTGCTGCCTGTTTTGTGCAACTCGGGGGGTCACGGTGGTTGTTTGGCCAAAAGTAATTAGAAAGGCATTTCCTCGTCCCCATCTTTTAAAATTCCAGCTGGATTTTGCACATTTCCCTCTATGCTGATTGGTGGATGCTCCTTTGTCAGCCAGGGCACGGGGCTAGTGTTCTGCCCGAGCTTCCTGCCTACTGTGTGCATAGTCAGTGAGCCATAAAGGCAGCAATGGCTGACTTTGGAACATAGTGCCAGACATTCCAAGTCTTCCATGACCTCCAGGTGTCTCCTGCATCTGAAAAGCGGACGCCATTGACACAAATTTCTTTAGCTAATTAGGACAAGTGACAGATGCAGCAAGTGACAGGGAGACAGGCAGAGTGAGGGAGAGTGACAGTGACAGTCCCGTGTAGTATTTTTGCAGACGTAATAGACGACCTCTGTCTCTCTCGTTAGGCTATTCAGTTTTTGACAAACAATTTTTTTTTTCCGTTGCGTGTTCCACATCCCTGAATGTCAAGGAACTTATTTTTTCCCCCCTGTGAGAATGTCCAGTGTGCATCTGCAACACAGCATTGTGCTCTATGTTAAACACATAAGTGACGTGGCATGTCTATGGAATAGAATAGAATAGAATAGAATAGAATAGAATAGAATAGAATAGAATAGAATAGAATAGAATAGAATAGAATAGAACAGAACAGAATAGAATAGAATAGAATAGATTACAGTACAATAGAATACATCAGAATAGAATAGAATAGAATAGAATAGAATAGAATAGAATAGATTAGAGTACAATAGAATACATCAGAATAGAATAGAATAGAATAGAATAAAAGACATTAGAGTAGAATAGAATACATCAGAATAGAATAGAATAGAATAGAATAGAATAGAATAGAATAGAATAGAATAGAATAGAATAGAATAGAATGGAATAGAATGTCTTTTATTGTCAGTATACACATGTACAATGTACAAGGATACAAGGATAGAAGGATACAAGGAGTTTTATTTGTGACATACATAGACATACTGGGTAGTAGGACATGCAGTGAAACTGTTGATTGTGAGTCTAGACTGTGCATGGGGAGTGGGGAGTAAAGTGCGTAGAATGCATTTGGGGGGGAGGGGGGGTGACTACCATAAGAAGTAGGCCGGGAGCCAGGTCCACTTCTCAGGATGTTTTTTGCTACCTTTTTTTCACTATTATTTCCTGTTATCTTATATCTTGGGCCATTACAAGTTGATAAGGACCACCCCCAACTCGGCCCCGTTTGGTCTCAGGGCCCAAAAAACACCCTAATTTGCAAAAACTGCTGGCGAAATTATGTAACTGTAAATATTAAGGTACTGCAACTGCATAAATGGTCAAACAACCCTAAAATTTTGCATGTTGTATCCTGACACATAGGGGAAACTAGCAAAACAAATATTCTGGGGCTTGCTGCCTTTCTACTGTCAAATATCACCCTCAACATACCTCAAAAGACAAAAAAATGTCTGTCCGCCTGACAAATTGTCATCAAAAGTCATCCTTTTAAAGCTTTTTATTACATACATCACTGCCTCAAATGTACATAAAAAACTCCCCAAGTTTATAAGCTTGAATTTAAGTCCAAGATCACCTTTCTATCTAGAGGATAACAGCTGCTATGACCAAAGTTCTCCACTGTACCTCAAATCGGCAGAAAACAGAACTTTCAAGCGTTACCATATGGGATTAGAATTTTATTTATATATATAAACATTAATATTAAAAGAGTTGACTTATGTACTGCTACACTATAGTGAATTACATTAAAAGATAATACTATTAAAACCCCAGGTAGATGGGGGTCAGGGTGCAGGACAAAACTAACTAAATTAACTAAACTAAACTAAAACTAACTGGTAACTATGGTAACTATGGTAACCAGGTGACACACACAAACAACCAGCACACTAACCACACTAACTAACCCTTCATACCACATCCCATCAGTTATTCTCCAAAGACAATTTTGAGGTAAGTTGATCCCTTTTTCTGGTTAAAAGAAAGAGATTGAGTCTATCGGGAGAATAGTGTCCTTTTCTAGGCACCCACTACTTCTAGACTGATAACATAACTAGTTAACTTGTTAGATTGTTAGCTAACATAGCCAACCCAATGTAGCTAGCTAGGTAAGAGTAAGAGTGGGAGAGAAATAATGGTGTGTGTGTGTGTGTGTGTGTATGTGTGTGTGTGTGTGTGTGTGTGTGTATCATCAGTAAGATCATTAGTCTCTGTTTGAGACTAAACTTCAATGAAATTTGAAACACTGGATCTCAGTTAATGTATATTTACACATTGAATACTGCACATTATTTCATTGTTGTAATGGATAAACCGATTTTGATAGGTGTAATGCAACAATATACTATCTAAAACAGATATGCCAAAGAAACAACAAAATGATGAAGACTGGACAGCTGGCCAGAGTTCTTCAAAGCAGAAGCCTCCACCTCAGCCATCTCTGCACAACTGCATCCTGCATGGTTACAAAGGGACAGTAAATGACAAGTTCATACTTTTGTCTTCTAAGGCTGATCCACTGGGTGCATTTACTACTATCCATGATATGAAAAAGAAACTTCAAACACAAACATTTGATTGTGGTGGTATGCAAGATGTCGTTGAATCAATTCCTGATGAACTGTCTTCAGATTGTGGCTACCATAAATGCTGTCAACGCATGTTTTTCCGAAATGCTACCCGTGCTTTAAGCAAGTCTCAGGCAGAAAATGTTTCAATGAGACAGACACGTGAGCATGTGGATTCTTCAGTTTTGTTTGGGAGTTACTGCATATTCTGCAGAAGTAGCACAGTGAAGCAAGTGTCCGGCAACAGGTATAGCTTGCAGAAATTCAAATCAAGTGCATACAAGAATATAGAGAAAAAAGCTATGGAACTCAGTGATGAAGACCTGTTGCGCAAAATCAGAGGAGTTGACCTTTTTGCCAAGGAGGCACAGTTTCATGAATGCTGTCGCAAACAGTACATGGTAAAGAGAGCACCCCAGTCTGACACTTCATCTGCAGCATTTGAAATAGCTACAAAGAAGGCACTGATCAGTACAGCTTTTACTCGAGTGCATGACCATATAAAAACTGAAGTTATCGAAAAAGGTCAGGTTGTTAAACTTGCTCATCTCACAGCTTTGTATAACGAAACCTTAACAGAATTCAGAGAAACAGCTGTTGCTGAGATCACAAGCCATAACCTGAGACAAAAAATTGAATGCTGCCCTGATCTGAAAGATTGTATCGACTTCTCATCCTGCCCGTTTAAAGACACATTTCTGTTTTGTAATTCCCTAGAATCAATGAAGACGACAGTGCGTTCAGCTTATGAGTTGGGAATTACTGACTGGTGCAAAGAGGTCAGCCACGATCTTCACAAGAAAATTGTAACAGCCTTTAAAACCTCTGAGCCACTGCCTTGGCCTCCGAGGGCTCATGATCTTCATGATCCAAATGAGGAGATTCCTCCTGAGGTTTTACGATTCATTTTAAACCTCATCTGTGGAGATAAGAAGCCCTCATATCGGGAGGAAAGTCTGGCATCATCCATTTCTCAAGACATCTGCAGAGCAGTTACATCAGGTCAGTGGAAGATGAAAAAACACATCTTGCTATGTATGACACTACGCCATCTCTTCAGATCCAAGAGTATCACCACTTTGATAAATAGGCTTGGTCACTGTGAGTCATACACATACTCAATTGAACTCGAAACAGCTCTGGCAAATTCAATTGTCAAAAGTGCTTCATTAGTCAGCAACTCAGATGTTATCAAGAAGCAGCCTGATGGCGCAGTCTTCCACAGTGACTGGGACAATTTTGATCAGTTAGTATCCAATGTATATGGGGCAGGGTCCATCCATGCTGCTGCAGGGATCTACATGCAAGATCTAGGTTCCTGTGAAGATGCAGAAGCACTTTCCTCAGCACAGCCTACAGAACAGTCCTGTGTAGATATCAACACCCCCTCACCAGAACAGCCCACTCCTAACACTCAGCTTACAAAAAAACAGCGATCATTTAAAAGTCCTGCCACAGAGTTGCCAACTTACTACAAACGGAAACGATCTGAACCAACTAATTTGGTGTCATCTAGTTGCAAAAAATTAAACACATATAGCCAATCAAAATTATTACATACTGATCTAATTTGGGTCTTTGCTCGTAAAATCAACTCTAAGGATCAGCACATCCCTGGTTTGTCAGGCTGGGTGTCTCTTACTGGCCAGTCTCCAAAATGCCTTACCACAATTGGGTACTATCCCATGATCAATGCTCCCATAACTGACTTGGCAACTATTCAAGAATGTCTCAGATGCAGCCAAGCTGCGTCTTCTGAAGCTGGACAAGAGTACACAATCTGCACATTTGATCTAGGTGTTTGCATGAAAGCATACCCTCTAATATGGAATGAACCAGAAAAATACCAAAACCACATCATTCTCATTGGTACGTTTCATTGTTGTGGAGCATATTTAAAAGGCATAGGCAGAAGATACTGTCAAGGGAGTGGATGGGTAGAGGTGGCTTTGGAAGCAAAACTGATCACCACTGGGTCTGTGGCTGGGGTCACCGATGGAAAAAATTGGGACAGAGCAATGAATACACACAAGTCCATGCTGGAAGCTCTAGAGAGACTCCTCTATGACAAGTATCTGGAAACTCATGAACCACTCTCTCCAGAGGGAACTGCATTACTGGAAAAGCTCACTCTGAATGAATCTACGCTCACTCATGTTCTATCATTAGATGATGTTGGCCTGTCTCACCACATGGCAGAATATCATGCATTCAGAGAGGCAGTGAGATGTGGGGAGCTTGGAGAAACTGGACAGTTTTGGATGGAATACATTGACTGCGTCTGGCTTGTCCTGTCAATGAATAAGGCAATCAAAATGAATGACTACGAAGGATACAAAGCCATTCTAAACAACATGCCAGACCTCTTCTTCTGCTCAGACCAGCAGAACTATGCAAGATTCCTCACCTACTTAGGATACTTTCTTAAACATGTTGAAAAAACACACCCTGGATCTGAGAAACTTTTGCGCGCTGGAGCAATCAGTGTTTCCAGATCACAAATCCCAGGCAACCGCTGCCACACAGACAAAACTATTGAAGAGACAGCTATGAAATGGCTCAAGTCAAACTCAGGGTCTGGGACATATTCTGCTGGGATCTGTGGAATAACCAGTAATTATGAAGCGAGCCAACGTCATATCCTGACTGCACATGCCAAAGGAGAGTTTGTAGAAGCCATGTGGGAAATGACACATGGCCGAGGTGAACATACAGAGAAGCAGCAAAGAGATCTTAGACCACGTGAAATCACTCGGTCTGAGGAACAAGTGCAGAAAACAGTAGAAGCTTTTCAGAGTTTTATCAACCCATTTGAGCTTGGGACTTCTCAGCCCTTGACAAGTCTGAGTTCAGGAGCAGCTATGCCAGAAGAGGTGCGCTACGATGTACTGAATGCCCTGAAAAATGGCAAAACTCAAAAAGAGAAGTTCATCCGTGATCGACTCCAAACAAAAAAGGTCCTTTTCTTTGAACCCATCAAGAGGAACAGATTCAAGACAATGTCATCTACAGCACCTAAAAGGAAGCTTGTTGCATCAAATCAGAAAGTGATCCAATACAAAGCTACAAGTGGGTTTATTTTTCAGATCTTCATCAAATCACAAGAACTTAAGTCACAAATAAGCATCTATGACCTAATGACCTATCCCCTGACTCTAACACCATACTCCATTTCAACAATTGATGGCTTTTTTGCAAAAAACAACAAAGCAAAAGGAATGAACCACATGATCAAAGATGCTGAGAATGCACAGCTTCCTTCTCCAAGCCAATGTGCTCTCATTCAGGATGGAAACTCCTCATTCTACATGCGTGATGTACCACAGACAATGAAGGCTATATCAGAGCGAACATTCAAAAGTCTACCTGCTGCAGCTGAAACAGTATTCAGCACAGACACTTATCTTAACCGTCTTTATTCACCAAAATCAGCTGAGAGAGACCGCAGAGGTTGTGGTGAACGTTTTATCATTAATGGGCTGAATGTTCATCGTCCCGCTGATTGGAATGCTTTTCTCACAAATGATGAAAACAAGAAGGCACTCGTTCATTTACTTCTGAATCACTGGAGCTCTCAAGATATGATGGAAAATGTCCTCCAAAGGCCTGTCATTTTCATAGAGGCCGGTCAAGCCTACAGGATAGAATGTAATGATGGAGTGATGTCAAAAGAACTTCTACCAGAGATCTGTTCAAAACATGAAGAGACAGATGTGAGGGTGATCATTTACATGCAGTATATTACAACTAAAATGCCTCACATCCGAACAGTTAGAGTCAGAGCAAAAGACTCTGACATTTTCTTCATTCTTCTGTATTATGCCAAGTCATCAACTGTCAACATCATCTTTGACATGGGAGATAGACTAATTAACATCAGCCAGCTAGCTGAGGATTATTCACAGGACCACATTTCAGCTCTTCTGGCCTTGCATGCATTCACTGGTGCTGACTG
Organism: Coilia nasus; assembly: GCA_027475355.1. Classification (NCBI taxonomy): domain Eukaryota; kingdom Metazoa; phylum Chordata; class Actinopteri; order Clupeiformes; family Engraulidae; genus Coilia; species Coilia nasus. Next base: position 6,592,667 of record CM050200.1, read on the forward strand.
TACTTCAGCATTCAAAGGCAAAGGGAAGGTCCAACCGATGAAGATCCTCAATCAAAATTCAAAGTTTATTCAGGTCTTTGCAAAAGTGGGGAACTCTTGGGAACTCGATGAAGAGATCCTCAGTGGTGTTGAAGAGTTTACCTGTCGCCTCTATGGATTCAGTCGTCGAATCAAGAAAGTTGATGAGGCAAGAGAGATTAAAGTCAAGAAGGTGTGTGGCTCAAGCTTTGAGCTTCGTCAGGGTCTCTCCGTTGACCTCTCAACCTTCCCACCTTGCAGGAGGGTCCTCTTACAGCACATGAAACGTGTCAATTTTCAAGTGTGCATCTGGAAGAGGGCTCATGAGCACTACCCAGAGATCCCATGCCCTCTCAACCATGGTTTTCACGTAAACACAGAAACAGGCAAGCTAGAACCACTATGGTTTGAGGGTGACGTCATCCCCAAAGCCCTCGTTGATGTTTTGGCAGAGGAGGACACAGATGAAGATGACTTGACTGATGAAATCCATACAAATATAAATGAAGATGAGGAAGAGGAGGA
>CM050200.1:6598209-6618209 GCA_027475355.1 Coilia nasus
CACAGAGGCTTCCCTCAGCACAGCTGTGCCACAGGAACAAAGACGAGTGTGTGTGTGTGTGTGTGTGTGTGTGTGTGTGTGTGTGTGTGTGTGTGTGTGTGTGTGTGTGTGTGTGTGTGTGTGTGTGTGTGTGCGAGTGTGCATGCATGTGTGTGTGGGGGGGGGGGGGCGTGCATGTGTGTGTACATGTGTGTGTGTCTGTGTGTGGGTGTGCACATGCGTGTGTGTGTGTGTGTGTGTGTGTGTGTGCGCGTCAACGTGCCTGTGGTGTGCCATGCAGGTCTGTGAATTTTTAACTTAAGGTTTCATATATGTGTATGTGTGCCTGTGAATGTATGGATGTTGTGGCATGGTGGGAGGGCAAGCATGTAAACCTTTAAACTTAAGGTTTCATAAATGTGTATTTTCCTTTCCTGTGTGTGTGTGTCTGTCTATATCTGTGTCTGTGCATTTATGTGTGTGTTTGTGTGTGTGTGTGCATAGATGTTTCAGTGTCCCTGTCCATGTATAACAGAGTGTGTGTAGAGGTCAGACTGACCTTAACTAGTCTGTGATTGATGATGCGCATGAGGGGGGTAGAGTCATGCCCTCAGATCACACAGAGCAGCCTCATGGCTAAACCCATACTCAAGAAAGACATAAGTCAATAAAGTCGCTCTGGATTTACAGTTTCTTTTGTGTGTGTGTGTGTGTGTGTGTGTGTGTGTGGGTGGGTGTGTGCATGCCTGCATATCTTCATGTGCGTGTGTGTGTGTGTTTGTGTGTGTGTGTGTGTATTTGAGTGTGTGTTTGATGTTGTTTGTGTGTTACACCCTGGGCGATTATTGCAAGATTCATGCTGCTCTCCACTGTCCAGAGCAGATGGGATACAGTGACCTCTTGGGCAGGGTTACCCAGACACAACCAGGTGCCCCCACACCCGCCCCCCACCCCCTGTGTGTGTGTGTGCGCGTGCGTGCTTGTGTGCGTGTGTATGTTTGTATGTGTGTGTGTGCATGCTCACGTGCGTGTGTGTGTGTGTGTGTGTGTGTGTGTGTGTGTGTGTGTGTTTGTATGTGTGTGTGTGCATGCTCACGTGTGCGTGCGTGTGTGTGTGTGTGTGTGTATGTGTGTGTGTGTGTGAGATGGTGTGTGTGGTACCCCTGCCCCCCCAGTACAAACCAGTACACCCGCAGCAGATGTTGTTTGCCCACTGACTGGACACTGGGAGTACAAACAGCCGTGCTCTCCAGACCCTGCACAAGGGAAGGCAGTGGGGGGTACGGGCATGTAAAGAGCATGTGGCTACGTCCAACGGTGGGGGGTTAACCCTTCTTTGTGACATAAGTGCAAATACTGACTAATCACATAAGAGCAAAGCACATAAGAGCAAATACTGACCAATCACATAAGAGCAAATCACATAAAACCAAATACTGACCAATCACATAAAAGCAAATACTGACCAAACACAGAAGGGCAAATACTAACCAATGACAGAACAGCAAACACTGACCAATCGCATAAGAGCAAATCACATAAGAGCAAATACTCACCAATCATATAAGAGCAAATACTGATCAATTGCAGGCATGTTAGGATATGAGGCATGTTAGGATATGAGGACAGTTTGGCTGCTTGCCTGCAGTCGCAAGATGTTAGCGCAGGGGTCCATTGTATTGTATTGTAAAGATGTCAGCAACAAGATGCCCATGATCTTATATGGTGTCCATGACCTGTAAACATGGCCACAATGTCTTATATATATTTTTCTTTTTGGTTTTGCTTTATTTGAAGGTGTCTACAGAAGAGTTAGAGTTAGACAGATGTTATAAACATTATTGATCCTTCATTAATGTTTATGGCTGTTGTCATTAAGTGTCATTTGGTTTTTGTAATGTTAAGGTGATATTTTTTTGGGATGCAGACATTGCAAAAACCAAATGACACTTAATGACCACAGTCTAGCAGTAAGTGCTAAGTGCTAAGCTGTTTAAATAATAAATAATGAGGTTTAAGTTGAGGTGTTCTTATTGTAAATTGAAAGCTGACTGTGACCAGGTTTTTAACCTCACCTCTGACATCCTAAGAAAGGCAAGTAATAGACACGCACCCACAACCTGAATCTGCTTCCTTGCTAGCAAGAATACCTCGTAGTTGGACATGATGCAGGGTTGACTGCTAAAGCGCTGAGCTATGCAGCCAACACATCATGGGTTGTGCTAAATAATTGGATACTATATAATGCATGTATTTTATTGCAGATACTGGATAAATGTAGGGGTAATACTGCTTCTCATTTTGCACTTGTCCTTCCCCCAGGTAAAGACATATTTTACTCCCTCTCTCTCTCTCTCTCTCTCTCTCTCTCTCTCTCGCTCTCTTTTATATTCTGTTTCTCTCTCTCTCTCTCTCTCTCTCTCTCTCTCTCTCTCTCTCTCTCTCTCTTATATTCTGTTTCTCTCTCTCTTTCTCTCTCTCTCTCTCTCTCACACACACACACACACACACACACACACTGTTCACAGCTTGTGCGCGTCAGCTGTTGTAACTGTACACAGTCAATGCAAATAAGTCGTTGTGAAGCACCATCTCCCGCAGTGAGCACAGCTATTTAAGAATGCTGGGGGTCAAAGGTTTACTTCCTGCCACAGAGCAGCCTTCACACCGTGATCCGCTGCATCCCTACGCAGGCAGGGGCGAAGTCTCGGCCCGGACAGCTCTGTCAATGTTTCTTTTCGAGATCAGACGTCCTGTGCTATGGCTGCAGGTTTGATCTTGGTGAGATGTGTGTGAGATATTTGATCTTGGTGAGATGTGTGTCAGATATTTGATCTTGGGGAGGTGTGTGTGTGAGATATGACACCGCTCCCGCTGCTGCTGTGATTGACAGGGTCAGATATCTGGTGCTGCTGGACACACCTGACAGGATTAAAGACATACAGCATTCTCCCTCTAACACACACACACACCCGTACACCCTTGCACAAACAAGCATGCATACACACACACATGCATGCATGCGCACAGAGGCATGCACATACAGTTATATACAGTAATGTGCAAAAGTTTTAGGCAGGTGTGAAAGAAATGCTGTCAACTAGGAATGCTTTCAAAAATGGAAGTGTTAATCATTTATGTTCATCAATGAACAAAATGCAGTGACTGAACAAAAGAGAAACCTAAATCAAATCAATATTTGTTGTGACAACCCTTTGCCTTCAAAAGAGCCTCAATTCTTCTAGGTATACTTGCATAGAGTTTTTGAAGGAACTTGGCTAGTAGCTTGCGCCAAACATCTTGAAGAACTAAACACAGATCTTTTCCAGATTTTTCAGGATTATAGTCAGGTGTATGATCAACCAATTACACCAAATTAGTTGTATTTGTCAGGAAGCATAGATCCACAGAAGATCTGTGGTTAGTTCTTCAAGATGTTTGGCAAGTGGAGAGTGCCATGTAAACAAAATTAACATTATTTCAACAAATGTTACTTCGAGATATGAGAAGAGCAAACACGACTAGATGGTCATTTCTCAGTTTTAGAGTGTTAATGTCATTGTGCGGTGTCCAAATGAATTCCAGGGGACTTCCAGCCTTGTCGTGGCTTGTCAAGCTGGGTGAAACTGAATATAGGCTAATTCAGCAAAATATCTTCAAAAATCACTTCACAGAATGCATCTGTTTTTTTATTTTTATTATCTGTTTTTTTCTGTTTTTTAATTTTAATATTGCCAATGTCATAAGAGACAAGTTGGAAAGAAATCAGGTCATATTCAAAAAAGTGTAGTCAGTTGGGCAGGTTCAATCAGTATTTTAGCGAAAGATCGCTTTTTCCTTTTTTTCATTTCTGGCTAATACACCCTATGCCGGAAACAGCAACAGTCAACAAATCTCTGGTTTTTAGTTGGCTTCTTTCATTTCAATTTCACGCCAAGGGGGCGTGGGGGGGGGCGACTTCTGCATCGAATATTGACGCTAGGAGGCCTGACCATGCGTCGTCTTTTGACGATTTGGGTGTGAGACCGTGTTGGTATGGCAGCCCCATCTGATTGGTTGATTCTCCTAACTGTTTTCTCCCTAGGAAAAGCAAGCGCTGAAGCCAAATGGGCGTCAACTAAACCCGGCTTCCCTTGGCGACGTCATAGCAGTAGCAGTAGCAGTAACACGAGAAAGTGCAGCAGAAATTTAGCACGTTAAAACTAGTATTTTAATCAGTCCCTGTTTAAAATACAATGTACACACGATACACATATCTATATAGAACTTAGAATGTTTAGCTGCAGTATTTTATCAACGAATATTGATTCGTTTATTATTGTTACTGTTCTCTTTAAATTCCAAGGAAGCCAGGATTCCCTTGGCCTTCCATTGCAAGTCACCCCTGTAAACACACATATATTGTATACACATGTACAGGCACAAACACAAACACAGACACAGACATACACACACACACACACACACACACACACACACACACACACACACACAATGTAATGACTTTCAGTCCTGCCCTTCATAATCACACCTTTCTCACCACTAGCTTGGACATTTTCTTCAGAACTGTAGACCAGACAGCACTCCAATCGAAAGACTATACATCGATATTCAAGTTAAACAATAACAATGACATTTAGACACCTACGGGCTTTTGATGCTGACATTCACTTACACACACACACACACACACACACACACACACACACACACACACACACACACACACACACACACACACACACACACACACACACACACACACTTGGGGCAGGTGTAGATGGGTGCACCAGGTGAATGTGAGTGAAAAACTGTCACCAAGGTTACCAGCAAGCACAGACAGAGTTCTGAGGGGAATAAGGAAATGGCAGATAGATAGGAGCAAGCTAATTGGTAATCTTGGCAGGAACGCACTGTTTCTGCCATGTAAAATACAGTATATGAGCATACACGGTGGGTTAATGATCTATGGTGTATGGGTCTTTTTTACTAACCAGTACAAGTAAAAGTTCACTTTTCCCCCTCAACACAGGGACTAATGGCAGACATCTTGGCTAAAATCAAGATTGAGTGTGTGTGTGTGTGTGTGTGTGAGTGTCAGAGAGAGGGAGAGAAAGAAAGAGACTACATTTGTGTGTAGGCCTGCATGTGTGTGTATGTGCGTGCGTGTGTGTGTGTGTGTGTGTGTGTGTGTGTGTGTTGGTCTGTGTGTATCTGTGTGTCTCCTATTTTTTGTGTCCTCCTTTACAGGATTACGTGGCTCTCCTGGGAGGCCAGATGTGCCGGCATGTCAGATTGTGACGGCCGTCGCAGCCGCTCCTCAAAGCTAAAGGAATCAAGCGTCCCTCAGGGACTCCTCCTCTCCCCAGTGCCCATTACTGGGCTCTTCTGAGGTGCATCACAGCCCCCATCCACAGCTTTCGGGAACACAAGTTGTGGTATTTATTTTAGAAGACAGACCTCCTCTTACCCCTTACCCCTCTATCTATCTATCTATCTATCTATCTATCTATCTATCTATCTATCTATCTATCTATCTATCTATCTATCTATCTATCTATCTATCTATCTATCTATCTATCTATCTATCTATCTATCTATCCATCCATCCATCCATCCATCCATCCATCCATCCATCCATCCATCCATCCATCCATCCATCCATCCATCCATCCATCCATCCATCCATCCATCCCTCCCTTCCCATCCCTCTCTCAATTTCTATCCATATCTATTCATCCATCTATCCATCCATCCATCCCCTCCCTCTCTTAATTTATTCATCTGTCCATCTTCGTGGTTTACAGTAGATTGCAATGGGAGCTGTCTCCCTCCCCGGTTTCCCTAGGCGTTGTCGGGGGTTGAGTGCGATTCTCTTCAGGTCCACTGCTGTGTTTAGTCCTTAGATTGGCAGCTGTGAGATCTTAAGCAATTTTATTTTAACAGCCACTCTCAACTAGCCTGGAAAAGCAGCCCCTCGTACTTCATTTCATTTTGTACAGAGTGTCTGGCAGTGCTGTATTAAGAAACGATTTCTTCCTGGACATGTGGGTTGAAAACAAGTGGCTCTGTCTTTACCCAGTCGCTAACGTCTGGTCGTCACGTATACAATTAGCCTGCCTACGCACTACAATTCACAATGCACACAAAGTCAATGTCATTGCTCACAAACACTCTCTCTGTTGACTGATTGGCTAGAATTGGCTTGTTCCTAATACAGCAATGTCAGTGGCAGCACAGCACAGTCAGACCCTCTGTACAAAATGAAATGAAGTACGAGGGGCTGGTTTACCATGCTAACTCTCAACCCTTTCCAGATGCACTTAGCTTGAAACTGTAAGATTTCTTTTTTTTTGTAGATAGCAACCAAGACATGCCTTTTACATTGTCTGAAAGTGCAGGGTTACATAAGTTTACTTTTTGTGAAAAGATCTGGCTTAAATGTAAAGAAAGTACAGCAAGAAACCTTGGCAGGACTGTAAAGCACTTAAAAGAAAGAACACTTTGTCTGGATACCACATTTACAACAGGCATCTATTTCTTTCCCAAGACAAGCTTTCTTACTCTTTTGTTTATGCCTTGTAATAGGTGTTGCAGAGAACATTGTAGTGAGGAGTTTTTGGTTAAGATATTATGGAATTCTTTTGGATTTCTGCTTTATCATTGTATGCATAAAGGTGTTTGATGGTACACACAACTAACTTTTATGAAGTATTATCCCTTTTTTATAGCGGAGGTGAAGATCCTGGCCCCAGAAAGTAAAATCCTTCCAAAAACCGTGCCACATATTTTATTAAAATATTTTCTGAACCCACTAATCCTAATAAGCATACAGATCATCAGACAGGCAGATCAACTAATTTGTGAAATCATGGGTGTAAAGTGACCCAAATACAAGGAATAACAAGAAATACATGGGACGAATTTTACTCTCTGAGTTTCTGGGATCACCATATCTGATTCAAAATCAAATTCTGATTTGTTCTACTAAGGAGTTTCTTTCTTCATTTTTTAATACATGAATGCATTGCCACTTACACACTATTGCCTACTTACAGTAGCATAAAATATGTATGGAATTGGCAGTTAGACCAAAGTGAAATTGCTTTAAGTGCACCTTTAATGTAATTGCAACTTGCCTTGCCTGTTTTAATGCATGGTTCAACTTTAAGATATGGTCCAACTGGGACTGATCTGCTTGACCCACAGAGGACCATACATCTACACCCTTCTCAGTAGGGTCAAATGATTAGGCTATGTGAGATGTGAGAGGGCCAAAATAAAGGGATGAATGTTCACTATAAATACAGTAAAAGGAGCTAAGTTGTAAGCAATTGGACTTCTTTTTGGAGCTTGAAGATGTTTCACCTTTCATCCAAAAGGATTCTTCAGAAGGGTAAAACATCTTCAAGGTCCAAAAGAAGTCCAGTTGCTTACAACTTAACTTTAAATGGCACAGATCTGTTTTTAAAAGTGGAGAAGGGATATCTTTTGATTGCCTTCTCATGCCTCAGTGCTTTCAATTCGCTAACATTTCTTATTGGGTGGGGGGTGGTGGTGGAGGAGTGTGGGTTCTATCTTCGCCTCCTTTCCTCCCTCCCTCTCTCCCTTTCTTCTTCCATCCATCCCTCCCTCCCTTCATTCATTCATTTCTCCCTGTCTTGCCCCAACTTGTCATCGTCCACCCCATCCCATCCCCCTGTCCCATCATTGCATCTCAACCATGGGTAGGGTGGGATTCCAACTGGCAACCTTCCTATTGCAAGACCAACTCCCTAACCACTAGGCCACAGCTGCATATAGTTGCTTATAACTTAGGTCTTTAGACTAGCATGACCTGGATGAATGAGAATCCACACAGATATAAATACAGTGCAAGTAATGGTGAAATATTCAGCATGTGTTCCAGCCGGAAACCAGATTTTGTTAAAAGGATATTTAAAAAATATGCAGAAAAGAGAAATGGAACAGGTTCAACTATGAAACATTCTCATCAACATAACACATGCCAAGATCTGTGTGATTGCATAGCGACACAATCTGTTCTTTGTGAAAACTAGTGGCTTGAGAATTGCAAAGGATTCTGGGGAAGAAGGAATGCCTTTCATTTCACTTGCGGACTGGCAGTTATCTCAAGCAGTCCTTGAAAAGTGTAAATATGTCTTGAAAGGATTTTCATGAATTCGCACATGGTCCTCATCGTTAAATAAGTTTGGCACATGCTCGCACCAAATTATGCCACTGAGCAAAATATTGTCTTGTTCTGAATTATTTGATCTTCTAATAACCATGGCAACAGCTCAGATCACTGCTTAGGTGCCCTTGATGTGTAAAACCAGTGGGTTGAATAAACTTGAACATCTTGCCCCTTTAGAAGTGTTCTTAAGATATAAAACATGTTTTTTTTTTACATTAAAATCAATTAAATAAATTTGATTGAGGTTGATAAATGTGTCATGTTATAAACCATCTGGCCACAGGCAAAGAAAAAACAGGTAGATGTTATCCAAGACAGACAGTGTTAAGTCTGGTGTTTGGCATTGGTGTTTGGCATTGGCTCACAATATCACTGTGGTGGACAAAATGAATGGTGGAAAAAAAACATTTTAGCCTCTCTGCTGCTTTGGTGTGTCTACACTTAGACCCCTAGACACTCTACATCTTACCAGACAGACACTTAAATATGTTTAGCAGCCCCCATACAACGGGTCTAGAATACAACAGAAGTCAGATACTCAAAACACATTTAACAACACTTGCAAAATGGGACACTTAAATCCATACATATGTGAAGCATCTTTCATATTTTTAGCTCCAGTTAAGTTTAGTTGAACAGTACGACCTAAAGCATGAGACTGGAAAGGGAATTTAACCTGGTTGTGATTGTACTTTAACCTCAACTCACAAAATACCTACATCATTTGAAGCAAACATACTGCATTGCCATGACATGACATGCCATGATCCGATCTTTCATTGTTTCTAAGCAATGCAATATGTAAATAAATATTACGTAACTATTGCTACTGTTCAGTGGCGAGGTCACTCCAAACTTTTCTCGGTTGTTGTCCCCCAGTTGTGGAACAACCTACTAGTCCCTACAAGAGCAGCAACTTCCCTCTCGACCTTCAAAAAGCTTGTGAAGACCCTTCTTTTCCGAGACTGCTTAACAAAACCAAATTCTACTAACCATCTCTTTACATAGGTACCTTCGATGTTCTCTACACATGTGTTTGCTATTATGTCCTCCTTTTGTAATTCGCTTTGGATAAAAGCGTCTGCTAAGTGTAATGTAATGTAATGTAATGTAATGGTAGCCACTAAGAAAAAAAGCTTTTTTCCTATTCTAACTTTAATTAAAAAAAAACAAAAACAAATGGAAATAATTCTATAGTAAAAACACCCTCACTGAAAAAGCAAACTAAAAGCAAATTAGAGGTTTACATATTAAGCACTGCTCAGTGTTACAATGTGTGCTATGAGGCTGTCCATTGTGGTGTTTCACAATGGTGGACAAAAGGTCTGATATGCACCAACTTTGAATCATTGATCGGTTCTTTCGTCATGAAGCATATTTGATCTGTTGGATTTGTGTGTGTGCGTGTGTGTGTGTGTGTGTGTGTGTGGGTGTGTGTGTGTGGGTGGGTGGGTGTGTGTGTGTGTGTGTGTGTGTGTGTGTGTGTGTGTGTGTGTGTGTGTGTGTATTGGTTGATGGGCGTTGCAGGCAGTGCAAACACCTGAAGGCATTTTCTGCTCATCAAAGATAGGATGGAATGGTGTGAGGAATTTTAAGTGTGGTCCACCTGTTGAAAAATGTACCAGCTATCGATTGTCTGACAGTAGCTGTTTGAAAGACATGTTGTACCAGCTATGGATTGTCTGACAGTAGCTGTTTAAAAGACATGTTGAAAAATATTGGCAATAATGAAACAAAACCTTCTGCATCAAACAGAATACACCTACATTATGCTCTCACCCTACCACATACTCTATCTCTCTCTCTCTCTCTGTCTCTGTCTTTCTCTCTCTCCCTCTGTCTCTCTCTCCCTCTCTCTCTATCTCTTTCTCTTTTTCAAAATAGGAATTGAAATAGCAATCCTTTGATTGCTGGTTGACTCTTTTACCTCATATGCTACTTTCCCCTTAGCTGCCCAAGGGGGAGTTGGTGGGTAGACATATTAGACACGGTAGATTGCTGGGTCATTGATGGGACATAGACATATTTGGAGTATACTGTATATCCCTTTGGAGAAAAGCATCTGCTCCATACAATACCCATAACTGAATGAGTAGATTGCATTGCGTTCTTCTTCAGAGCGACTTACAGTGAGTTAGGTACAGGGACAGTGTCCCATTGAGGGATGCAGAGTAAAATGCTTGGCTCATGGGTACCTCAGCCGTAATCTGGTAAACCTACATTTCGTACAGAGGGGCTGGTTGTGCTGTATTGAGAAACGTTTTCTTGCTGGAGGTGTAGACTCTGATGAAGTTTAAAATGATTTGATTTGCCTTTACCCAATCACTAACATCTGGTCGTGAAATATGCAGTTAGCCTGGCTATAAGCCTGCCTTTGTACTTCAATTAAACTATAGCACACAATGTCAATGTCATCACGGCACAGCCAGACCCTTTGTACAAAATGAAATAAAGTACTGTATGAGGGGCTGGTTTACCAGGCTACCTCAGTTGTGGATCAGGTAGCAGGTAGCAACCCTCCCTGCACCCCACCCCCCACACACCTTTTTTTCCAACTCCTAGAGCATTTGACCACAGCTGGCCACAGAAGCAACTCCTTTCTTTTTATGGAGGGCCACAGTCCTGCTAAAGCAATAAAATGCCATAGAAGGAGAACTCTGGAGGGTCACCGAGAGAAATGCTTAGCAATATTTGATATGACTATCTCAAGAACCTCTGGGTATCAGGTTGCCATGGCTACTAAAGTAAAAAAAAAAAGTGTGAAAAGTAGTTAAACAAAGAAGTGAACTTTAACGTCCATTGAAAATGAAAAGGCTCACCTTCGGCGTTCCGTCCTAAAAATCTTGACATTTCTTGCCGATTTTAATAACTACAATCCCAAGCACAAAAGCAAGCTCTGACGGGCCATTCAAACGGCCCACTTGTGTCTCCCCTATTCTGCATGCAAATGTGATGCAAAGTTATTGTTGCTCTAGCGGGCTGGCATTTAACAGACAAAGTACTTTCTCCATGACTCACACTCAGTCATAAGTAAATTAATACATGCACAAAGCACAAATATGTCTTGTCTGGGTTAGTGTTTGCCTTCCTTCAGCTAAGGCCTTGCAGGGGAATGCTTGACAGACGTGCTGTCTCGACACAGCGCCGAACGCTGGGCCGGCTCTGGTGCCGGACTGGGCCAGAGTCTGTTGTGGAGCCATCCGCTGTCTGCTTGTGTGAGCTTGCAGAATAAAAAGAAAATTTAAAATGCTCTGGCATAGACGTGCCCTGTTGAGACGCCTGCAAGAAGTGTTTAGAGTGAATTATTTAACAACATCATTCTTTATTTAGGTAGAGTTGGGGAGGTGATGGTGGTGGTGGTGGAAAAGGAGGGGGAGGGGTGCATATGTAATGTGGCTTTGCAAAAAAAAATGACCACAGCAATTGTTTAGGTAATGAAATGATTCGTACTGAACATGCATGAATTCCCTTATTACATATTTCCACTCTCTAGAAGAATAAGTATACAGGCTTCTTTGTTTCTGCATTCATAAGGTTCATTTAATGCCAGAGATTTACGACCAATCGTCTTCTTCGCGACCAATCTTCTTCTTCTTGAATGGCTTCATAATTCATGATGTCTTTGCTATTTGACATGCTTAGGCTTTTAATAGAGAGGGGTTTCATGGTGCAATGCGTCAGGTCTTCAGGCCCAGCTCTTTTTGGCCCTGGGGTTGTTTAGAAAACCTCCTGTTGCCGGCAGACTGAAACAGAAGTATTGAGCCTCCCTCCCTCCCTCTCTCCCTCCCTCTCTCCCTCCCTCCCTCTCTCCCTCCCTCCTTCCACCTCCCCCCCCCCCACCCCCTTTCTCCCTTTTTAGCACAAATGAACTCTTCATTCCTCCAGGGGAGCAAAAATACTCTGTAGATGTCTTTTCAGTTGGCAAAAAAAGAAGTCGTCGTGTTCTGTTTCTCTTCCTTGTGGATTAACGGCGAGCCCATTTGTGAATGTGCTGTGTGCAATGCGCTGTGTTCATCGCAGGCGTGTTGTTCATCCATGCCTCCGCTGTCAGCACATCCCCTAAGGTGCCCAACAAGAAAAGACTCTTAATAGCTCCTCCAACACCACCACCACCACCCCAAAAAAAAAACCTCCTCTATTCAACGGCAGCCTTTGGTGAGAGCTGCATTTGTATTGCCCATGAAACTTCCCATTTCAGGTTCTTGCCATCATGCCAGTGTTGACAACTGCACCTACCCACACACACACACACACACACACACACACACACACACACACACACACACATCCACATCCACATCCACACACACACACACATCCACATCCACATTCACACACACACACACACACACACAAACACACACACACACACACACACACACACAAACACACACACACACACACACACACACACACACACACACACACACACACACACACACACACACACACACACACTAACAGAGAGAGAGAGGGAGAGAGAGTGAGAAAGAGAGAGGGAGAGAGAAAGAGAGGGAGAGATAGATAGATAGATAGATAGATAGATAGATAGATAGATAGATAGATAGATAGATAGATAGATAGATAGATAGATAGATAGATAGATAGATAGATAGATAGATAGATAGATAGATAGATAGATAGATAGATAGATAGATAGATAGATAGATAGATGCACCCTCTATGATGCTTAGTCTCTATAGACAGCCATGCTGCAGTTTCCCATAATGCACTGCCGTGACAGTGCTATTGACAGTATGTAATCCTCTAAAGGAATTATCAGACACCTGCACTCCAATGTCCCAAACCTGGTTTGGAGTTTACAGTTACGACATTAAGGTTTATCGACAGAGCTTAATCTGAGGTCAAAGCAATATGCGGTGCAGACCAGGTGTTCATTTTATCAATATCCTCCCACCCTCTTTGTATGAAATGTATGACCTTGGTGTTGGCAGCTGAGCAATGTTGAGCCCCGGGAAAGCACATTAATAAAATGGGAGAAGGCATCTCACGCAAAGAGAGCTAATTTGTAGTAATGTGCTCATATTTTTGGTACAAGAGGAAGCAGGGTGCGGTCCAGTTGGACTGGGCCCAGGTGAGTGAGTGAGATGATTATTCTTAAGCTCGGCTATTAGAGATCTGAGGTACACTTGCCAGAGGTGCATAGCCTATGTCTGAACAGACAGAGAGTGAAGATATCCACATCTATATATACATACAATACATACATACAATACATACATACATACATGCATACATTCATACATACATACATACATGCATACACATTGCTGAAGATCTCTCTCTCTCTCTTTCTCTCTCTCTCTCTCTCTCTCTCTCTCTCCACTGTCTCTTTTTTTTCTTTTTCACATTGTTAAAAGACAAAGTATGGCACAAAAGACAGGAGGGCAGAAAGAAAACCAATGACTTTAGAAACATAGGTGCTTAATTGAAGTCATTATTTCGGATTCTGTGTCAGCTTGCCAATTTTCTCCAGGACATAATTGTTGGCTAATGGAAATATGACAACACTTTGAAGTAGTATCTGACAAACAGCCATCACTGCAAAAATCCGTCAGCATTTACTCCAAGACCACCACTGGTGAGGAGATCGATGGATGAGACCCGACGGGCTGTTATTGTGAACAGGCAGTGTCTCCCCTCACCACCCCACCCCACCCCACCCCACCCCACCCTACCATACCCCACCCCAACCCCTTGTGCTTTTGTGCTTTGCTTGAGTGTTTGAGATCTGCTGCTCTCGCCGCTCTCAGTAGAAAAAAAAATCATTGTATGTCTCTATGAAAGGACATGGCTGGGAGTTCAGTTCAGGTGATGCTGCTGCTGCTGTGTAGTCCGTAGAAGTTCTGATCGACTGACATGGGTGTAGCCACCTCACGAAAAAGCCTTAGGAGGAATATCGGAAGACCTCTGGGACCATAATGATACCGTCTGTCACATGCTTGCTCCGTGTTAATTTTCAGTTTATAATTAGATGCGGTGGTGTGTTACATAAACGTGAATGGTGAATGAATCATAGTTGGCAAAATTCCCATTAATTGTGTTGATGTGCAGAAATATGATTGCTTTCTTTCTGACTTGAAAATATTTCGGTCCCCCAAATATGTGTTCGAAATAACACTGTGGCGTGTGACTTCAAGCGAGGCCACTTTCCTCTTCTGGGAAATAAGCACTACACCTCACTGTCTCTGATTTGCTGCTAGATGGAGCTCTAGTCTGCATGTTGAGACTGAATCCAGTGCCAAGTTTTTTCTCTCTCCGTCCTGTCCTCTCCACCTTGTGCTGTGCACCGCATTTCGCTTTGGCTATGCGTAAAGATCGGTGGGTCTTTCTCCTATAATAAGAGTGCTGTTTTGTGAGCATATGAGGTGCGGTATCTGGAGTTCTTTTCAAGGGAAGTCTTTCAGAATTCACTGAAAGACACAAAAACGCGGAATACGTATTTTTTCTGTTTCAAAACCAGCCCGTTTCTTTTCTTTCCTATATGGAACTGGGAGACGTGATGTAGCGTTCAACGGAGTAGAGGACGCGGTGTGCAGAAGTGCCACGGTAAAGCAAAGCGATTTGGATTTAAACAAGGAGGCTTTTCATTGACCACTATTATCAATTAAAGGAGAGGATATTGGACATTTATGGCAAATCTACTTTGCAGCGACATTACGAGTGGAGTTTACTGAACCAAGTCCTTGGTTTCGTGGCTCGTTCTTCCCGTTGGTGACAGTATCTGCGTGTTATTTTTTGCGGGCAAGGACGATACTCATTGGGAAAAAGACAGTTTAATCTCAGCAGCTTCTCCCCTGATGTGTTTTCATGGCAGGACTTCACTGCGGGCTCGTGTCGGAGCTCTGAAACACGGTAAGGTCCCTTTTGCTTTTTCAGCATACGCTTGCAGCGGGTGGAACTCACCTGCATTATTTTGAACACACCAGGTTCGGCGTTTCAAAATACCAATACATGGTGAATGCATCTTTTTCAAAATATATCAGTGAGGTTCGTGTGATGTTGTCACGCAGTTTTGCGCTAATAGCTTTTCGAGGATATCATTACTTTCAGGTGTGTCAGTAAAACTGATTAATGAGTGTAGCTTAATTAGAGATTATTCGTCAGATATTCCCTGCACACAGCTGTGGGCTATCTTCTGATAAAACGACCAAGTTAGTGCATCGATTGATTTCGTTTCTCCCTGTGGAAGAGAAGCCCAATTTGAATTGTTATATCGCTGATAGATTGAAACTGTGCATGCGTTTGTCTCATTCATAGCCGCCGCGCGCCCTACATTGAACAAATTTGAATGGAAACGCTTATAGCAAGTTTGGCTAAGATGTCGGGACGTGTGGTTAATGAAGAGCGCAGTGTCAATTGTGTGGCTTCCAAAATTGTCCTTGAAACCCACTACAGAACAAAAGACAAAAATAAAACTCATCAGCCCTATGTTATCAAAGTTATAACATTAAGATGCGTTTGGCCTAGAATAAATTTCAGTCTGCATATAGACCTCATGCCACTCGCCTGGTCATTATCAAATAGAGTGAATGAAATAAGAAACAGCGCCTTATTGCACCCGGGCCACGGCCACCATCCGTTTGTTCAATTATCAAGCACTGAATTCAGCTGTACCCCTGCTGTTACCACAAAAATTCAGTTTCATGCATTTAACTCATATTTGCAATGGCGTGATGTGGATTTTGAAAGAAAGAGCGATGACAACGTTAGTCACCAGATATGTGGTTACTGCGCAAGGATTTGACAGGTGAGGTGCTGGGATATGGTCTATCACTGAATAATCACAGTAGTCAGCGGAGATTTCTTTGCACATATGCATGTAGAAATTCTACCCGTTATCATTAAGTTGCCTTGGACAATTCAGTAAATATATTTAGGAATTGAGAAGAGCTGACGCAGTCGCAAAAAGATTATTTTCGTTGTAGGAAAAAGCAATGACTGTTGAAACGCTGATCAAGTCAAATGATTATAGGATTATATGACTGGGACTGTCGCATTCTTTTGAAAAAAAAAACAACAACACAATTTTAATGAATGTATTTATGTTAATATTAGCAGTAAAGTAAGCGCCATTGTGAATATATTAAGACAATGCTCTGGAATTGTATTTACAATGTTTGGCAGTTGTTCAGTGGCATACAACACGATTGTGCCATATTCTATGTTTTGCTTTACGTCTGTCGTTTGAGACAATTATGATCTCCACGCAATTTTATCTTTTTACGTCAGTGTCTTGTGTCCAAGAATTATTGAGGAACTAGGTTGGAACTTCGCATGGATACAAAGTTCACCGATATTCTTTGGTAAATATGTATGGCAAATCGTGCCGCCAGTTTTGATTTTAGATATACCCTGACTTTGTGACTTGTTTGACTTTTGTGTTTTCGTTGTGTGTGCGTTGTGCGACCTGAGGGATGGCCACGTTGAGATCCCAACATCGCCAGCGCCACATCCCTTATATCTTCGCGCGTAAGGGGAACCGATTAGGCTATTTTAATTGAGAAAGACAATGGACACTCGTTTAAAAATACCTTATATATTGATTTGTTGCGTTTGAACATTGAAATTTGTGTAAGACAAAAAAGGGGAAAAGATCTGACGCCTGTCTGACCTAATTTGCTTGATGTATTAACTGGTCTGGAGGCGCATCATATCGGTCAGTGTGTAAACTGTGTTTGGCTGCCCAAGAGGTATACTGTCATGTTGAGCTCCCAGATGCCACCATTCATGTGTCTCCTCCTATCAGCACACACCCACCAGTCATTTTGTCTAATGCCTTCCAGATCATGCAGCCCATACCACAAGCACAATTGTAAACATACACACACACACACACACACACACACACACACACACACACACACACACACATGCACACACAAATCTGACACCCACAGTTGCCTATGCCCATAACACAAATGCATGAATAATAGCAAATGCATACACACAGGCTCGCGTATGCACACACAGTGTATTTTCCCAAACTAGCACACAAACAACACAGACAGACAGACAGACAGACAGGCACACACACACACACTTGCCCCTGCCCTTCAGCATGTGATTACCCCAATATCATCAGTGTTGTTTGTCATAGGCCAGTGCGGTTTGCTACGGCCGATAGTCCCCCCACCCCCCTTTCTCCCCCCTCTCTCGATCCCGTTCTCTCTCGATCCCGTTCTCTCTCTCTCTCTCTCTCTCTCTCTCTCTCTCTCTCTCTCTCTCTCTCTCTCTCTTCTCTCTCACTCTATCCCTTTCTCTCTTTCTCTCTCTGTGACATGGCAGACCTTGACAATCCCTCCTCTGAGGTCAACGTTGGCGGGCACAGTTGATGGCTTTTGTCTAATTGGTTGTCAACCTGTGCTTTCTTTGCAATGTACCTTGTCATTTCCCCTTCCCTGCTTTGTCGCTTTTCATTCTGTGTTGTTGTTTTGCTTTTGCTTTCTGTTCCCTGTGCCCATGTCTCTGAAGACTGGCCGCTTTTGGCTGCTCCTTCGCTCGCTGTGTGTGTGTAGGGAAGGCCATTTTAAATGCAAGTTCTGGTTACACTTTATTTTACTGTCCCTGTTACATGAATTAGGTACAGTGGAACAAAGTTTGTAACGGTATGTAACATCGTGCGCTTTACCAAACATTACCATAGGGTTAGTGTTCGGTGCGTACAGTATAAGTACATAATATTACATGTTGTTACACGTAGATACACTAAAAAAGGAAATGTAGAAGAAAGTGATGCCTAAATTCTTTTAATAATAACCCTTTTAATTATTTGCGTGCATTTCAATTTCTCTTTCGTGTTTTGACACAGAAAGGGTTGTGTCAAAGGAGAGCTGAGGTCACAAAAAATAAGTGTAGGCCACAATACCGTTGCTAACCTAACCTAAGCTCTACTAAGCTTCGCTTGTCTTATTATTACCCGTACAGCAACAGGAGGGGTATTCAAGGACAGCAAATGGATTATTTAAACATGTATGGCTTTATGGAGACATGGCGCAGTGCATTTATTTTTGATTGAATTGATAAGCCGTGGTTGAGCGTGCTTAGCTGCCTGCGCAGAGAGGCACCACCTCACCTCATTTCTGCACCATGCTGGTGAGCACTCGCAGTAAACTCAAGGCCAACCAAAAACTTTATTTTTTTCCACACTATGGTCTGCGAATTCCTTTTTTATTATAAAGAAAGCAAAGCTTTCAGTTTCAAGATATATCACAGGTGTTGCTATTATGGTGTTTTTTCCAAGCAGCTAATTATGGTGTGTGTGTGTGGTTTGTTATTTCCCAAGCACCAAGCATATCTTTTGGTCATAAGAATATAGTGTTGTGTTTTTTTTTAAATCTCTAAATGCACCCTATTTTTTTTGGCAGACTAAAGCCCCATCAAATCCTGTCCGATCTGCGGGGTGTGTACATGTGTGTGTGTGTGTGTGTGTGTGTCTAGGTGTGTGAGCATTAGTGTATGTGTTTGTGCGATATGTGTGTGTGTGTGTGTGCACGCACGCATGTGTGTGTGTGTTTTTGAGTCGGCTGAGCAGCGGGGGCTGATCTGTGGCAGGGCTGGTAATAGGCATCTAAAATGGCCTCCCAAGCAGAGCGGAGAGGAGGAGAGAAGAAGAGGAGGAGAGGAGGAGAGGAGAGGAGGAGAAGAGGAGAGGAGGAGAGGGATCGAGGCAGAGCGCTAGGGCGATAATGTCACATTAATAACTCTGCCACTCTCTCAGAGCCGGGGGCCGGTGCAAGAGGGGGGCGCCCATTTTAATGCAAACTAGCCAAGGTGCGAAAGAGAAGGAGAGAAATAGAGAGAGGGAAAGAGGTAGACAGAGAAGGGGAGAAAGAGAGAAAGGCAAAGAGGGAGAGTGAGAGTTATTGAGTGAGAGAGAAGGGGCTCGGATTCATGCTGGAGTGTACGCTAACTAATATAAACCAAGGCGTGCACACACACACACACACACACACACACACACATACACACACACACACACACACTCTTTCTCTCTCTCTCGCACACACACACACACACACACACACACGCACGCACACACAGACACACACACACACACACATACTCCCACAGATACTCCCACTGAGACAAACACTTTCTCTCTCTGTGTGACTGTCTATGGGTCTCTGTTTGATTTGATAGTGTCTGTATATTCCATTTAACACATAGACACACACACACACACACACACACACACACACACACACACACACACACTTTATCTGCTACTGACACTGATGACCTACTGATGATCTGTGGAGAGGGGTGAGAGAAACTATGCTAATGAGTGGTTTCCTGTGGTGCACCAAGTGTGTGTGTGTGTGTGTGTGTGTGTGTGTGTGTGTGTGAGGTAATTGACAATGATATGAAGTAAACGTACCATGCAACAAACCACAGTGCCCCCTCCTCACCTCATGCAGCACACACACACACACACACACACACACACACACACACACACACACACACACACACACACACACACACACACAGTCAGAGAGGAAGAGAGAGTATTTAACCCCTCTCTTCCCCTCCTCCAACACAAACACGCACACACAGACACACACACACGGACAAAGATCTAGCTACCTAATAGAGCTTCCTTTACGTCCACACAGGCACACACACACGCGCGCACACACACACAGGTACACACACACACACACACACACACACACACACACACACACACACACACACACACACACACACATACACGGACAAAGACCTAGCTACCTAATAGAGTTTCCTTTACGTCCACACAGGCACACACACACAGACACATGCACACACACGCGCGCAC
>CM050200.1:6633209-6638209 GCA_027475355.1 Coilia nasus
CGGGGCGTCACTGGCTGCCTGTTTACAGTCGCACGGATGGCGAGGGCGAGGGCGAGGGCGATGGCGAGGGCTTTGGGCGAGGGCGAGGACTTTGTGTTAAAGCCCAACAGTGTTGTGTGTTAAGCCCAACAGTACTGTCACTAATTACAGCACTGTAAAACAGCTTCTTTATGGGCTTCTCTCTCTCTCTCTCTCTACCTCAATCTCTCTCTCTCTCTCTGTCTCTCTGTCTTTTTCTTTCTCTCTCTCTCCTCTCTTTCTCTCCCTGTCTCTCTCTCTGGGTCTTTTTTTTCTCTTTTCTCTCTTTTTCTCTCTCCGTCACTCTTTCTCTCTGCTTCTTCTTTCTTTCTCTCTCTCTCTCTCTCTTTCCCCCTCTCTTTCTGCCTCTCTCTTTCTCTCTTTCTTTCTCTCTTTCTTTCTCTTTCTCTGTCGCTGTGAGTCAAGCCCGTCAGAGGCCAGCGCTTCTGGAAGTCTCCGCCTCGGGGGGCCCTCACGCCGCTAGATTAAAAGCAAGCAAATGTGTGTTTCATTTCGGGGTGGGACCTATTGCCCCGCTAGCCGACTCCCAGATGTCAAACTCTAATCCGCCACCCCACCACACACACATACATACACACACACACCCACACACACACACACACACCACAAACCCCTTCACCTCCCACCAGCCCCTCTTCTTTCCAAGTATGTTTGAGCTCATGGGTGCTGCCTCGCCACGCTACGCTACGATACGCTACGCTACGATGGCCCAGTTTGGGGGTTTGGCTCATTTGGAGCAGAAAGTGTCATGGCCCCCATTGTAATGCTACGCACATAGGGGTTTTGGGGTCTGGGGTCCGGGGTCCGGGGTCCGTGTGTGCTGTGTGCGCGTAGCTAATGAATCCAGCGCCGTGTCCGGCCCGGTCAGCCCGACTGGTTCAGCTGGGCCGCATTAGCGGGAAATCTGAGGAGCCGCGGCGGTGCACACAGGGGCGCTAAATGTGTTCTTTTGGTGATACCCGGGGCGTTTCGTCTTTCCCAACACCTTTCATCTTGGAAATGACCAATTACCCTTCCACGAGGAACATTTCTGTTCGGATCACAGACACACACACAAGGGGGTCTCCTGCAGGATTTGGGAGTTATTATATATATATATATATAATAAAATAAAATATATTCGTTGTGACCCAAAAAACGTTGCAGCCAAATTGGATGGTGGATGCTAACCCTTGGCGTCAAAAGGCTGGCCTCGGTCTTGCAGATGGGCTGTGTGTGTGTGTTTGTGTGTGTGTGTGTGTGTGTCTGTGTGTCATGCTGATGAACTGCTAATGATGGGGCCTCGAGCTGTCTTGTTTGGGTCTGTTTGTTCTTAAATGATGCTCAGGTTTGACAAGGGAAAAAAAAAAAAAAAAAAACACTGCGAGCCCACAGGACCCAAAACCCAAAACACTGATGAGTCCCACTGTCGCTAGAGGGGCCAAAATTCAGTCTTTATCATGCTGAAAGACACACACACACACACACACACACACACACACACACACACACACACACACACACACACACACACACACACTTTGTCTTTCTCAAACATTCTCTCCTTCTCTTTCTCTCCATGTCTTTCTCTTTTTCTCTCTTTCGCTCTTTTTATTTCTCTGTCATACAAACGCACATACACATGGACACGCACACACACACACACACACACACACACACACACACACACACAGTCTGTCCCTCTGGCTCTGAGAAATAACATTTGCCATTACAGATGAATATTGAGGAGCAGTTATGATGAGTGAGGGCCCTGCTGGGAGGACACGATGTGAAATACAAGGGGTCTAGAATATTCTTAGAGCACACTTGTGATGAAGCCCCATTTGGCGGGAAATGAATTCCCTTTAAATACCACACCACCGACAGCCAGTCGAAGGGAGAATTCTGCAAAACGTGTTATTGTTTTTGTGCGGTAGTATTAGTTAGATTAGTTGGATAGTTACGTTCCAGAATCCCCTGCGACAGGTGAAACTTAACGAGACCATATAGAAAACATTTTTTTTTATCGTTTCAGTCTTAAAATACCCCTCTCACATGCTGTTTTATGTATGTATGTATGTATTATTGAATTATTACTGAATGTTAATCAATATTTATATGGTACAGTATAATTATCATAAATTATAGTATTGTTATTTTCTTTAGCATGCATAGTGACATAGCATGCATATTTTAATGAAACAAATCTGCGATATAGTGGGACTGTGAAAGGTTGAACCACATTATAGCGGGGGATCACTGTCCATGGTTCATTGATAAAGTTTGGTCAGATGTGTATTCAGAATAGAAGGTAGACTTCCTTTCTGAGAGGGAAAGGCTGTCTGAAGAGAAGAGTCCTGTATCTATTTTTGTTTTACTCCTAAGAGAGAAAAACACAAAAATTATCCTCTGCTATTATGGGGTGTGTAATTTGCTTTGAGTTAATTTGCTCAGGTGTGTCACTAAACCATGTACTTACGAGAAGCCTCTGTTTTTTTTTTTTTTTCTTTTTTTTGCTAGAGTAGAAAAAAAGACAAATTGCTATTATTTTCTTTGTGTTTAATCATTAAACAATGTCCTTATCAAAATCCTTCTGAAGATTTTTTTCCCACTAAGACAATAAAAATAATATAATTTTTCTAGTATGAAGCATTATTATTTAGTCTTAGTGTTAGAATAGTTAATTTAGTGCAGAGTTAATTTGCTCTGACTGGTCACTAAAATATGGTCTTGGGGGACAGAGCCATGCATGACTTGAGTAACTGACTGTCCAGGCTATGACCCACTCACATGTGCGCTGCTGAATGCTACACTCATAATTTACTCATTAATCACCCATATTAGGGCAAGAATTTAATTAGGAGATGTTATATCAGTAGCAGCAAATGTTTTTATGATTATCTTATTAGCAACATTGCCTCAATGTATTGTAATTGATTGGTGGTGCTTTTGGCCGGTGATGCTAGTGGTCAGTAGCGCAGTGGCGCTTCTGTGTGAGGTCCTGTTTGGACGCGCTTGTTTTGCAAACACTGCTCGTCACGGATGCCACTCTGATTGAGTCGCTTGTGGACAGGCGTAGGAGGCCTGTGGATCGTGGTGCGCGGTGCATGCAGAGAAGGCATCTTGCAGTCGAACAGCAGTGGAGGGAAGACTGTCAGAGGGGAAACTCGGTTAAATGCTGTCAATCAATCAGTGTCTTGGGTGAGCTTGTCAGGCACAAATCTGTCCATCTCCACGTACACACACACACACTTTCTGTCTGTCTCTCTCTCCCTCTCTCTCTCTCTTACACACACACACACACTCTCTCTATCTCTCTTTGTCTATTATTTTCTCTGTCTACTTATTCCATTCACTTTTTACACATAAACATACACGCATACATACATACATGCACACAAAGTTTGGTTAAAAGTTTGTTAAAAGTTTGTTTAAATTTCTGTTAAAGTTTGGGTAATGCTTTTTACTTTTTGCTTACTTTTCACTGCGGCACTTTTTCTCTGTCTGCACACACACACACACACACACACACACACACACACACACACACACACACACACACACACGTACACAAAAACAAACACAAACATAACACCCACCTTGGTGAGCACACACTCACACACACTCACACATACTCTCCAGTCTTTCTAATAGACAGGGCAGGTGGAAGCTGCTTCAGCACCATCCGACCTCACCTCTTACCACCCACACACACATACATACACACACAAACACACACACACGCATGCACACACGCACGCACTCACAGACACACGCACACACACGCGCGCACACACACACACACACACACACACACTCTGTCTTACACACCCCCCCCACGGCCCGGATGCTGACTGCAGTCGCTGCCTGCGGTGTTTCTCGGCCATGCCTCGCACCCCTTAATTATTTACACTGAGACGCCGGACCCCCTGGTTTCCTGACATCTGCATTCCAACAAACACACACACACACACACACACACACACACACACACACACACACAAGGGCAGACAGATATCAGCAAAAAAGAAAGTGAGAATGCCG
Source organism: Coilia nasus (assembly GCA_027475355.1). Lineage (NCBI taxonomy): Eukaryota > Metazoa > Chordata > Actinopteri > Clupeiformes > Engraulidae > Coilia > Coilia nasus. The sequence goes on from CM050200.1 coordinate 6,637,272, forward strand.
AAATCTAACCCATTCTGAAGCTGGCCTGTAGAAGCTGAATCACATGTAGTGGAAATGTGAGCCTTTGTCATTTCTTGTCAAGTCTTTTTTTCTTTCTAAGAGTTTTCTTTCTTTCTTTCGTTCTTTCGTTCTTTCTTTCTTTCTTTTTCTTTTTCTTTCTTTTCCTTTTTTCCTCTCTCACTTTTTCTCTCTCTCTCTACCCCCCCCCCTCCCTCTCTCTTTCTTTCTCTCTTTCTCCCTCTCTCTCTCTCTGTCTCACCAGCCTCATGTTTCATAACACATGCTTTGCATTTATCAAATTAGGTTGGCTATGCATGGGTTATTCCCAGGCCTCCCTCCCCCACTCATGCCGGCTCAGGAGTTATGAGTCGCAGAGCTGTGGAGACAAAAAGAGAATAGAGAGAGAGCGTGCTTCATTATCTCGCTCCAGCCTTTGTTTGCCTGCGCGCTCACATGTAATCAAACCGCACCACATCAGTCTGAAGCAATCAAACGCCCCGCAATGAGATCAACTGCCTCCTCGTTTGGCTGCTCTCGCCATCCAGCTCGGCGGCGACAATCATACCCATGCAGATACACACACTCGCATGGATACACACACACACGGATACGTACACACACATGTTGCTCAATCTGTAGGCTCATTTTTGTGTGTGTATGGCTCCCAACTATAAATGGGATTTTTCTATTTTAATCTGAAGGCTGTGTGTGTGTGTGGTATATCTGTAACAGTATGTTCGAGTGTATGTGCTTGCGTGTGTGTGTGTGTGTCTGCACATGTGTACATAAATGTGTATGCGTGTGTGTTTTGGTGCTTTCAGTGTGTGTGTGTGTGTGTGTGTGTCTGTGTTTGAGCGACGGTCCAATCTTCATTTTAATTGATGTGGAATGGCTACCGTGAGTCAAAGACTGTAACTGAGTCTGTGTCGGAGGCGAAA
>CM050200.1:6645709-6648209 GCA_027475355.1 Coilia nasus
TTTTGCGGCCTGTGTTTCTCTGCGTCATGGTGACTTTTGTTGCCACGGTGATTTTGTGATAAATTCCCCACTCTCTGTAAATTAGAAAAAAAAAAAAAAAAACGCAATCGAAAACAAAATATATACTTAAGTGCACTTTTAATGCCCAATCAGAGATAACGGCATCCCGTTTCTTTTTTAATGCTTGTTTCTCTTTTCCTGCTTTGCTATTAGTAATTCCCCAGTGAATGTAATGACAGTAAATGGAATGACAAAATATAGCAGATATGAAGCAGGCTTATTGGTTTGCCTGGGTTTCAGTACTCTCATTGATTGCACAAGGGGGTTCTGTCTATCTATCTATCCATCCACCCATCCACCCATCCATCCATCCATTTATCCATCCATCCATCCATCCATCCATCCATCCATCCATCCATCCATCCATCCATCCATCCATCCATCCATCCATCCATCCATCCATCCATCCATCCAACCAACCCTTTATCCACCCATCCATTCATCTATCCAGTAGTCTATCCATCCATCTGTCCATCCATCCACTCATGTGGTTATTGCCTCGATATTTGGCCCTTGTGTAATTTTTCTGGTGGTGTTTGATCGTAAAGAGTAAAAAAAAAAAAAAAAAAAAAAAAATCCAGTCTTTTTTTCCCCCTCTTTTTTCATTATTCAGTTTTTATAATTTTTTTTATTTATTCTGTCTAACAGAAGGTTCCAATTGTCTTCAGGCATTGTTTCACTAGTCAGGCAGCTGACTTATCACCTGTGTATCACACGTCTTTCTAGACAACTGGCAAATGTGTGTGTGTGTGTGTGTGTGTGTGTGTGTGTGTGTGTGTGTGTGTGTGTGTGTGTGTCTCCTCGTCAAACAGCTGGAGCATGAACACTCCAGTTAATTAAAGCTATCAGGGATTGTGGGAAAACCTTTGACACGGGCTGAATGCTGAAGTAATGGCAAAAAGGCGCTCTGATTAAAACTGTTTGCCTCTGACTGCATGGAACAGACGGAGATGGAGGTGGCGGTCAGGGGGGAGGTTTGGGCAGGGGGGGTCGTAATGAAGTTGTCTTCTTCTGAACTGTTTGAACGGCACATCTTTACATGCCACTTTGTGTGTGTGTATGTGTGTGTGTGTGTGTCTGTGTAGACATCAAGACTACAGCAACAGTAGCAACAGCACCAGTGTGACGTGTTAAAAAACAAAAAAAATAAAATAAAAAAAAAAACCGTCGGCCACCTTGCGGTGAAGGTTTTTCCTTTTCTTGTTGCGTTCCTCCTCCTGGTCCTCAGGTTGCATCATGGCTTCCGCTGAAGGGAAGCCAAAACCTCAAAACGCTCATAAATTTTGCAGTTATGGTACAGCACGTACAGTGTCGGCGATAAAAAGCGGATCTATTTTCTTACTTCGGAGGAAAAGGCAGGGATCTTCTGAGCCGTGGAAATGAGAAAGGAGGCCCTTTGAACAAGCGGGGATGGCTCCAAAAAACGTCGACGACAGTGCTGGTGGGAAAAAAAAAAAGAATCTCAAAAGAGCGATATGCAGCAGGAAGTGTGATAATTTCAGCAAAGTAACACGTTAAAAGACAGCGAAAAAAAGACAAAAGAGAGAGAGAGAGATCTTTATCGGGTGGTGTCAACTACCACATTTCAAGACTGCTGAGTGATTTCACACTCGACTTGGGAGCAAAGTTTGAGCCAGATTCCTCCAAAGTGGAGTACTTTCTCTCCAGCTGTTGGCATGACCACTTAAATAGACACAGTGTAGAAATATAAGCATATATCTCAAACATATCTTAAAAAAGAGAATGCTCAGAATAAGCATAGAGTACATAAAAAGAAGAAGAAGAAAAAAAAAGTATATTTCTGACAAACACCAACACACTAGCTCTTGCACGGATGCATAAAGCGGTGTGTGTGTGTGTGCACATGTGTGTGTGTGTGTGTGTGTGTGTGGGTGTGCACATGTGTGTGTGTGTGTGTGTGTGTGTGTGTGTGTGTGTGTGTGTGTATTTTTAAGGAACTTGCCACTTGCCCTTTATCTTTTGCTGTTTGATGCGCGTCTGCGTGGCGTAGAAAGGTTTGCTTTGCTTTGCTTTGCTCCCTGCTATTCCTGAAGCCTAGCCCAAGCTGTTTTGTGACGGTGTGTTGTGCAGAGCTAAAATAAAATAAAAATAAAGTCCTGGCTGCTGCTGCTGCTGCCGAGACCAGAGGAATGAACCAGCTACTGTGTCTCACAGCACATTTCTCATCTCCGATTCTTTTTTTAAAACGCCGACACTTTCTCGTTTTTTTTTTTTTTTTTTCTGACTCCTATGCCTATGTATCTCTTTCCCCCACTCTCTTTCCCTTTCACCTTTTCATTCCTTTTTTTTCAGTCTTTTTTAGTGTTCTTAGTTTCACAGAGCTATTTTACACTAGTGTCTCCTGTCAGCAGTGGAGCGCGGGGTCCCTTGGCCGTCTGCACGCCTCGCTAAGACTCCGCAGCTTTCTCACGTAGACAGC
>CM050200.1:6653209-6658209 GCA_027475355.1 Coilia nasus
GCGGGTTATGGTGACACGGCGATGTGGGCTAGGCATCACACACACACACACACACTTACTCACATGCAACACACACACTCTGCACTCACTGAAGATCACCGACATAACGGATTACGGTGACACGGCGATGTGGGCTAGGCATCTTATTTAATCTACGACTCCATGATGCAATGGATGCACAGGCTGACATGCCGTTGTTGTCATCTTACGCAGGAGGAAGGAGGATAAATAAAGGCATGATGGCAGCCACTCAGTTTGACTGAGCATGTGCGAGGGGAGATTTCAATATGGTGTCACTTTATATTTTTAATAGCAGGCTACAGCATGAAGGGCAGTCAATATCTGTCGTATTTTCTCTTCAAAATGCAGTGAGAGAAGCTGAAAATGTGTGTGTGTGTGTGTTTGTGTGTCTGTGTGTGCATATGTGTGTGCATGCGTATCTGTATGCATGCATGTTGGTTTGTGTGTCTGTGTGTGTGTGTGTGTGTGTGTGCTATACATAGTGATGTTAGCACATTGACCTATGCTACAGGCTGGTGGGTAAGGGGATTCTAACCTTGACTGAAAATGTGTATTTGTATGCTGCTTTGTATCTATGTTCGTCTGTGTGTGGGTGGCTGGGTTTGTGTGTGTATGTGTGTGTTTGTGTGTGATACCTTTGTCTATGTGTGTAAGAGCATCTGTCAGAGTGTGAATATGTGTGTGTGTGCAATTGGTGTGTGATGTGTGCAGGCGTGTGTGTGTATAAGCATCTACGCATGTGCTGTGTGTGTGTATTTCTGTGTGTGTGTGTGTAGTGTGTGTAGTGAGAGAGAGAGAGAGATGAGAGAGAGAGAGAGATCATCGGTTGTGTGTGTGTGTGATGATCTGTGTGTGTGTGTGTGTGTGTGTGTGTGTGTGTGTGTGTGTGTGTGTGTGTGTGTGGTTATCTCTGTATGTGTGTGTGTGTGTGTGTGTGCATAGGTGTGTGTGTGCTGTGTGTGTGTGTTTTGCTCTAATGCCTCCTCTGTTTCCTGTGCTGTGTCTCCAGGTGATGGCCACGTTTAGCTGCATGGGTCCCCGAGGGCTACTGGGACCTGATGGGACCCGACCTGAGCAACTGCACCTCCCCCTGGGTCAACCAAATCAATCAGAAGGTGGGTACCTAACCCTGCCTGCCCCTCCAAAACATACACACACTTCTCACTGTCACAACACTGAAAACATACACACATATCACACTATCTCAACACCAAACATATCACTCTGAGCAACTGCACCTACCCCTGGGTCAACCAAATCCATCATCAATCAAAACATACCACCGCTTCTCACTGTCACAGCACAAAAACATATACACATATATACCACACGATCTCTACACATACAAACACTTCTTACTGTCACAAAATATACATAAAATATACAAACACTCTTCTCATTGTGACAGTGCAATATCACAACACGAAACATATCAATACACCAGCATGATCCCTAAACTCTAAAACACACTACACTTTTCACACCACAAAAACATAGAAACACGCCAAACCAACCACAAAACATAAAAATAGTCTTCACTGCCACAGTGCAAAATATACAAACACACTATACTTTCACACAGCACAACGCTTTGTGTCAGGCATTGTGTTGTACTGACATTGCGTCACGCAAGAAGCCGCATCAATATTACGTCATTGCGTTTATTGTGTTCTTCCGCTCCAGCACCACTGGACTGCAAGAAAAGCACTTTGAGCTGCCTCTTGTAAGAATTGTGCCATACAACTAAAGATTATTATTATATTATTATAACACATACACACCACATTATCAGAGCACAAAAACATACGAACACACACAACCCTATCACTACACACAGTATGCAAAGACAATATACCATGGCAATGCCAAACATTAAAGCACATCATGTCAAAGGAACACAAAACACCTTAAAAACACATCAAACAACCGAAGCAGAAGACATTCAAACATATTGAATAGAATAGAATAGAATAGAATAGAATAGAGTAGAATAGAATAGAATAGAATAGAGTAGAATAGAATAGAATAGAATAGAATAGAATAGAGTAGAATAGAATAGAATAGAATAGAATAGAACAGAATAGAATAGAATAGAATAGAATAGAATAGAATGGAATAGAATAGAATGGAATAGAATAGAATAGAATGGAATAGAGTAGAATAGAATAGAATAGAATAGAATAGAATAGAATAGAGTAGAATAGAATAGAATAGAATAGAATAGAGTAGAATAGAATAGAATAGAATAGAATAGAATAGAGTAGAGTAGAATAGAATAGAATAGAATAGAATAGAATAGAATAGAAAGCCTTTATCGTCACTTATACACAGTACAATGAGATTTAAAGCCTTCCTTCAAGGTGCACCCAGCGCAAAGTACAGTATAAAAGTATAAATAATGTACTTATAAAAAACTACAAAACTACTACGCTATAAAAAAGACACATATGCACACTCTCTAAGTAGAGCTGTGCGATATGGGAAAAAATGAATATCCCGATACATTTTCTCCATTTCACGATATATGATATATATCTCGATATTTGGAAATCTCCTTTAAATGACCCCATGAAATCACACTTTTACTCTTTACTGGTTTCACTACAATCCCGGCAGATTACATACCATTTTTGATTAATTTCAAAGGTGGTATCCAGGAAAACATTAAATATTTTCATAGTGATTAACCACAATTGAGTTGAAATAAGACTGTTTTTTTTTTATTCAAACAAAGCACAAAGTGCAAAAACAATCTTTAAAATTACAGCACAGTGATAATATCAAACAGAGCTGCCCAGAACTGTGGCAAAAACCGAAAAGTTGCAATCTCAAGTAGAAATCCTGAGAGACAAGTGCTTTCATCTCCCAGAAAAGGACGTGTGTGGCATTAACTACAACGGCACACATTTAGCCGTGTGTGTGTGTGAGAGAGAGAGAGAGACAGAGAGAGAGAGAGAGAGATCTGAAAAACATATTTCTCTCTGCACAGTTTCCAACTGTACTGGGCTGGTGGAGAGGGTTTTTAGCAGGTGTGCATGCTGTTCAGAGTTTGATGGACTCTGCATACTCTGCCGGGTGGGTTTTGGGGTGGTGAAACATGTTTGTGGTACTGCTGCCTTTCGTCAGGACGGCTCCACGTTCTCGATATCCATAAAACGTTCAGATTACTGATCCGTTATTGCCTCATTTAGGAACAAGGCTGCTCGTCCGCTTCACATGTTCTACTGCATTAGGTCGGGTATACTGTACAATAGGTAGTGTTCGCGCTGCCTGCAAACCGAAAGAAATTACAAAATTAAGTTCCCTCCCTTCCGCACCTAGATGTCGCGTGAGATTGTTTGGTGAGTGTTTGACGAGAGTGTGCGTTTTTTTAACCCCTCACTCGCGTTACTGCCTGAGGGAGAAGGAGAAAGCCACCAGGACATTTTAAACACGAAAGCAAGACGAGTCTCGGCTGCCGCTTGAAAAAAACAGATGACCATAAAATACTCAATACATACGATATAATAATTTTATGTATCTCACAAATCTATTTTGGAGATATATTTAGTATATTCGATATAACGCACAGCCCTATCTCTAAGTAGCACACTCTCTAAGTATGACACCAAGACCTTAGACACACTACAAACACGCCACAGTATTGCAGCTTTCAAAACACCTTACGACACAGCAACCATACAAATAGATTGTAACATTTCAACACCAAACACAGAAACACATGACATCATGACACAACACAAAACATGCGAATACAGCACGCCATCATAGCAGCAAAGCTAAAAAACACTTTACACCACTGCAACTCTCATGACAATGCGCCATCATAGCAGCAAAGCTAAAAACGCTTAACACCACTGCAACTCTCATGACAATGCAATGAACATGGGTGGAAGGTAGAAACAGTAAAAGTTCCCAAATGGGGGAAAAAGAAACAATCTTTCAGGAAAATTGAAATATTACAAACGGTAAATATCCACACTAATCTCCTCACTGCACTACATTTTAGCTGATATTCTCATATTAGCTCATCTTAGCCTTACTGAAAAAGCAGTTAATTTAAACATTATATTTCCCCTGTCTCTCAACTCAGTCACTATACTATGCTATGCTATACTATGCTATGCTATACTATGCTATGCTATACTATGCTATACTATACTATACTATACTATACTATACTATATTATGCTATACTACACTCTGAAAACCGCTACCATTACAGCTCCATCTGCATGGTGTACCAGCGTATTACTGTAACTGTATTTCTGTACCCACTGCATATTAACTCATTCAGTGCCAGCCATTTTCAAAGTTGGTCACGTCCCAGTGCCAGGATTTTTTGAACATTTCAGTGTTTTTTTCAAGACCCACAGAAAATTGAGTTCTATGTCTGTGTCAACAAAAAACATACCAAAAGAAACTCCAGACTTTCCTTTATCATCAGAAAAAAAATTGTTTGTACCTCTTTCCATTCCTTAGTAATTGTCTGGAGAACATGGGTGGGTGTAACTTAAAATGCTGATTTCTGACCAAAATACTGAGAAAAACGGCTTTTTGTAACGAGCAACATTTCAAGCAGAAAATGTCTTTGAATACAATTGTTTTTGCTTCAGAGACATCTCAAACATTATGAAAAAGTGATCCCATTGTATACTGCACCAAAATAACGCTGGCAACATTATTTAGCAGCTATTTATGTACAGTAAATGTATGTACAGTAAAAGTATGTACAGCTACTATGTTATACTGTAACTGTAGTGCTTTCTAGCTCTCCCCCTGTGTGTGCGCGCGTGTGTATGCATGTGTGTGTACAGCAGAGAAGACCTATAAACACGATCTAAAATACCGTCCATACATCTAGTATCGGTAATAAATGTAATATTTCTGAACGTCACCAAACACGATATAAAACATTGTAACATTTTAGTGTGGGAACTTGGCTCAGAGAGGGGATAGGCAAACCGAAAACCGAACTA
>CM050200.1:6663209-6673209 GCA_027475355.1 Coilia nasus
ACTGTTTTAGTAACAAAAATAACCTATGTGTTTTGGGCTAGGCCCACCTGGTTGTTTTTTTCTTGGTCCACCCATTTTCTGATTTCCCGGCTACGCGCCTGGATGAAGCCACAGGTAGAAGTGAAAAAACGGTGAGACGAGAGAATGAGACAAGAACAGGAGGAGTGGAGAAAGGGGCTTTATAGTAATGACAAACGCACAGATGGGCAATGAGGACCAGAGAGGAGTGGAGGAGAAAGATGGCGGCACACGGTGACAAAGGGAGTTTTTTGTCTCAAAGCTGGAAACAAGGAGGAGCCAAGGAGAGGAGTAGAGGAAGAAAGAGAGAGAGAGAGAGAGAAGGATGAGAGAGGGGGAGAAGGAGAGAGGAGAGAGGGAGATGTGGCTGGCAAGGACAGAGAGAACAAATCATTCACAAGAAAAAAAAGAAACAGAGGAAAAGGGATGGAAGGGAGAGAGAGAGAGAGAGAGAGAGAGAGAGAGGTTCAAAACTCCTTTATTAAATCATGAAATCATGGAGGGGTGTGAGAGAGAGAGAGAGAGAGAGAGAAGGGATGGGGAGAGAGAGAGAGAGGAAAAGGAGAGACAGAGAGAGAGAAGAATGGAGAGAGAGAGAGGGAGAGAGGAGTCTGGAATGGAAAAGAGAGGAAAGGAGTGTGTGAGACAAAGAAACAGAAGGAGGGGTTTAGCAGGAAATGGAGACGGGGAACTGGGTGACATAATAAAGTGATGAAGTGAGAAAGGGAGGAAGGGAGTGAGAGAAAGAGAGAGGTGGAGGGGTAATGAAAACAGTGATAGAGTGCAGGCTAACCTAAGGGCAGCGAAAGAGAGAGAGAGAGTGTGTATGTGGAATGGAGAGGACGAGGGAAGAGAAGAGACACAGTGAACTTATTGCAGGATTAGCTGAGAAAGTGTAGGCTAATAGGAGAGAAAGTATAGGCTAATAGGAGAGAAAGTATAGGCTAATAGGAGAGAAAGTGTAGGCTAATAGGGAGAGAAAGTGTAGGCTAATAGGAGAGAAAGTGTAGGCTAATAGGAGAGAAAGTGTAGGCTAATAGGAGAGAAAGTGTAGGCTAATAGGAGAGAAAGTGTAGGCTAATAGGAGAGAAAGTGTAGGCTAATAGGAGAGAGAAAGTGTAGGCTAATAGGAGAGAAAGTGTAGGCTAATAGGAGAGAAAGTGTAGGCTAATAGGAGAGAAAGTGTAGGCTAATAGGAGAGAAAGTGTAGGCTAATAGGAGAGAAAGTGTAGGCTAATAGGAGAGAAAGTGTAGGCTAATAGGAGAGAAAGTGTAGGCTAATAGGAGAGAAAGTGTAGGCTAATAGGAGAGAAAGTGTAGGCTAAATAGGAGAGAAAAGTGTAGGCTAATAGGAGAGAGAAAGTGTAGGCTAATAGGAGAGAAAGTGTAGGCTAATAGGAGAGAAAGTGAGTAGGCTAATAGTGAGAGAAAGTGTAGGCTAATAGGAGAGAAAGTGTAGGCTAATAGGAGAGAAAGTGTAGGCTAATAGGAGAGAATGAGGGCCGGCAGAGAGAAGGAGGAAGAAGAAAAAAACCCACAGCTATCGCAGGACTGCATGAGCACAGAGAAATCACTGACTGCATAAACATCACTATGTATAGAGAAAGAGAGAGATTTAAAACTGATTTATTCTACAGAGAAAGTGAGAAAGAGGGCGTGAGAGAGAGAGTGAGCATGAGAGAGAGAAAGAGAAATACAGAAAAGAGAGAGAGCGTGAGAGAGAGAGAGTAAGCATAAGATGGAGAGATAGAGAGAGAGTAAGCACAAGATGGAGAGATAAAGAGAGAGAGAAAGAAAGAGAGAGAGAGAGAGAGAGAGAGAGAGATCTGAGAAAAGAGAAGGATGACACTGTACAGTGAAAGAGTGATATGGGCAAATGGAGGTATGGCACAGCAAGATGAAAGGGTGATACAGATAACGAGAGGAATGATACATCCAGTGGAGGAGAAATGAAATAAGAGAATGAAAGGGTGATACAGACAGAGCGAGGGATAGGCACTGCTACTGTTATACATTGCTGTCTTAGCATACTGAGATTCATAGGTAGGTCTCTAAGTAATTCCTACTGGTGTCTGCACTGTTGCGCACACACTATGTGTGTGTGTGTGTGTGTGTGTGGGTGGGTGGGTGAGTGAGAGAGAGAGAGGGAGGGAGGGAGGGAGGAAGGGAGGGGAGAGAGAGAGAGAGAGAGAGAGAGAATTGAGTGTATATATTTGTGGCAGATTGCGAGACTAAGTCCATGGGTGTAAATGAGACAAACAAAGGATTGTGTGAGCAAAGGAGTTTGTGTGTGTGTGTTTGTGTGTGTGTGTGTGTGTGTGTGTGTGTGTGTGTGTGTGTGTGTGTGTGTGTTAGAGGGAGCAATTAAGCTGGTGTAATTGCTTCTGCTAATAAACACACAGGTGATGATTGCAAGTGATGGTGAAGTAAATCAACTCGGGGCCAAAGAACGCTCCCAGCACCAGCCCTGTCTACACTTATAAATAATGTGCCCCACGAGTGTGTGCGTGTGTGTGTGTGTGTGTGTGTGTGTGTGTGTGTGTGTGTGTGTGTGTGTGTGTGTACTGGAGGTGAGTTGGAGATGTATGCCTGTGTAATGGATGGAGGTGTGTATGTGTTTGTGTAATGGTAGGTTAAAGGTGTGTGTGTGTGTGTGTGTGTGCGCGCATCTCCTTCAGTGTACTGGAGGGAAGTGGGACGTGTATATGTGTGTCATAGATGGAGGTGTGTATGCTGAGCTCATCCTGGTGCAGCACAATGCACACAACAATACAAGTAGACACACACACACACGCACACACACACATACATACACACATACAAACATGCACACACACAAACACACCCACACATGCACACACACACATACATGCACACATACACATACATGCACACATACACACACACAAACACACCCACACACATGCACACACACACACACGTGCGCGTGCACACACAGACACACACACACACACAAACAAACATCACTGCATCCCATGGAGCCTCTGGCCAATCGAGCGTTCAGTAGTTCATATCGATTGTGTGCAACAATAAATCTAAGGACCGGTCAGCAGTGTGCCGAGTCAAGAACTTCCTCGCTCAGTAAACAACAAAACATGCATGCTCCACCATCACAGAGTTGCATACACACACACACACACCACTGGGTTCACAACCAGGAAGGCCAAACATTGTGCGGCTCTTTTTTTTGTTTTTGTTATATGAAATTCAGCACTTTGTCATGCTGGAGAAAATTGCAAATGCGGTGAAACAAGACAAACAGAAAGTCTTTGTTTAACTATGGACCATATTAAAAAAAGTCTCTCAGACTGATGCCGATATAACATGCAAATATCTCCCTGAAAACATTGGCAGTTAGGAGTAATACACACACACACACACACACACACACACACACACACACACACACACACACACACACACACACACACACACACACACACACACACACACACACACACACACACACACACACACACACACACATAAGAAATCTGTGAATTCCTGTACATCATTGGGCTGTTATTGGCTTTTTTATCCCCTCCTCCATAATCTCTGCAGCGTTGAGAAGTGTCACCAGAAGTGTGAAGCGATATAGAAAATGTGAGGTTGTATTCTTCTACATCATTAAAAGCACAGCCTGCCTTGGCGTAGAGATCCGTGTTGCGAATCGCGGGCCGACAGACGGCCAGTGACTTAAAAACAGCCACACACACACACACACACACACACACACACACACACACACACTACAAAGCTGAGCCGTTTGTGCATAGAGCCCACGTCATGCTCATTAGCAAATAAACAGATCCATGCTTAGCCAGGGGAGAATTTTAATTAAATCCTGTTTCCCAGAATAACACATAAGAAAAAAATAAATTAAAAAAAAAAAAAAAAACGGGGAAAATATTAGGTGGTCTTCAATGAAGAGAAATATGGTTTGGTTCGTGTTTATAGATGCTTTTGTCCAAAACATAAAAGAGGAAGACGGAACACTGCGAAAGAACGATAGAGGAAGGAATGCAGAGAGAGGGAGGAAGGGAAGGAGAGAGGGGGGGAGATGGAGAGCATGGTTGAAAAAAAAAAAGTCTTCCCTAGCAACAACAGCAAAAAAAAGATCACCATAATAGCCAACTGTGTTACAGTTCAGCCACAGATATTTTCAAAAACAAAAGTTATGAAAGAAGTGTGAAATCGTCTTGGTACAGTCTGGCTTCCAGGTGACATTGCACATTTTCTAACAAAACAAAACAAAAAAAAAAGCACCCAACCCGCCTCACCACACACACACACACACACACACACACACACACACACACACACACAAACAAACCCTCATCATCCCCATCCTCTGTGTATGACACACTACCAGCCAGTAATTTCATAACTGCCCCCCCCTCCAACACACCTACCAACGCCTCGATGGTTGACTTGGTAATTGCTTCATGATACAGCAGTGCCCCCTGTGAGCCTTCAATTGACAAATGCCTCACCTCATCAATTGCAGCTGAGACAGGAATAATCACCCAACGCATGCATGCCCAGGCATCAATTTTGCAACAATCCAAACACAGTGCTGCACACAGAAGCAGACATAAATAAATAAATAAATAAATAAATAAATAAATAAATAAATAAATAACAAGACAAGAGAAGGAAAAAATGACTTTTTTAAATAAATGAGTTCATGGCACACAATCCCAAATAGCAGTAGTACAGTAGTAGCAGATCATTAATAGTGTGTGTGTGTGTGTGTGTGTGTGTGTGTGTGTGTGTGTGTGTGTGGGAGAGAGGGAGGGAGAGACAGAGAGGGAGGGAGAGAGAGAGGGAGAAAGGGAGAGAGGGAGAGATGAGGGCCAACATTAATCACCTCTGTTCTATAAAACATAGTGAGAGTGTAGAGGTCTGCAACTTGCTGCATTTTAAGATCAAGCCAGTGGAAGAAAGGAAATTCAGCCATATTTCATTCTTATGAAGAAATACTATGAATGATCATCGTTGGATACTGCCTTTAGCAAAATGTCTTTGCTCAAGGTCATTTCAAAGACATTTTATGATGTTTTTTTAACTGGTAGCTGGTTAGAAGACAGGTGACAGGTTTTAGCAATAACACGCAGTGACTTTACACAGGCTATCCTTAAAATCAAGGCACAAGGGCAAAAGGCATATTTTTTAATAAAAATGTCAAAATGTTATGTAATTGTGCATTAAATATGTCTGCTATTGATATGACTATCCCTCACATCCTCTCAGACGTACCACTGCAATCCTTTCTTCTTTCAACAAACTTTAAATTAACAAATTAATGAACTTATATGAATATATGATCTTTTTCTATTCTTCTTTTCTCCTTTTTCTATACTATTGTCCTCCTGAGCAGCTGAGGGCTGGAGAGACGGCGGCCATTATTGCCCGTGAGCTGGCGGAGCAGACCAAAGGCCAGATCCACCCGGGGGACATCACCTACACCGTCAGAGCCATGGGCCAGCTCGTGGAGCTGCTGGACGTGCAGCTGAGGAACCTCACCCCCGGGGGCAAAGATAGCGCAGCCCGCAGCCTCAACAAGGTGAGCCATGCTAATCTTATATCTAGTAATGACAGCTAATGCGTTAGTATTAGCACAGATATGCAAAGATAGCACAACCCGCAGCCTCAGCAAGGTGGGCCACACTTCGTGATTGATAACAATGAGTGGAAATGCTAGAAAATAAAAATATAATTTTCTTAGATATGCATTAGTGAAGATAGTGCAGCCCACAGCCTGACCACAGTGGTATAGTCGCTAACAATGGCCGCTAATACTAATTTTCCTAAGGTTGTTACCCAGTGTGATACTTTTTTTTCTCTCTGTCTGTTTTAAAAGTGATTTTATTTACTTGTTTTTACATGTTTACATTTACATGTTTTTAACATGCCAGTGAATTTGACTGATAGTTTGTGCTCAGCAGCCAAGCTAGCATGTTTAATGTGCCTGTCCAAATGATTGTCGTTGTGATAGCTAACCATACAGTAGCATTTTTCCCAGCTCTCACAAAACGTATCTATGTAGGTGGGGAATGACAGCAATGGCCAAGGCCATTTCACATTCACTTTATGTTGTGATATATAGCCTATACATTTATTTCATTCTTTACTTGTTACTGTTACTTGTAACTTGTTACTGTCTCCTCTGTGGCAAAAGGCAGCAGCTTACCTGTCAAGCTAACTATCTTCCCAGAGGAATAACATTTTTTATACTCTCATCTTCTGCTCTGCTATGCAGCCCTAGGAGAGGGAAAATAGACTTCAAAAATGCACTGAAACCCGAACAGCAGGACGTCATTTTATTGAAAACCGCCTCTGACAGACTCCTGGCCCTTGCCATGTTCACTGCACATATCGCCTTGTCGAAGAGTTACCGCTGAGATAACCCTTAGCCCGGACCACTGTGCCAACCCAGGAAAAAAACAGGATTTATAATGTCTATTACAGTTTGTGCCTAATTATGCAAGCGAGCTAAGGCATATCATTATAGCAGGGCTTTTTTTTATTTTATTTTTACATTTTTTTTGCTCTGCCAGTAGAAGGGCATATCACCCTGTCAGACAGGTCTAATTTGCGAAGTGTGTGTGCTGTGCAACGTGATGAGATGCGTTTTTTTTTGCCTGTGAAGCCAGCCCACAGAAGTTATTTTTTGAACATGCATCCACGCATGTGCACCCAAAAGCAGTGGTGCGTGATATGGGCCGACAGTAATGCATTCGGCTCACGGTCTCCAGCAGGCTTCTCGCACAGGGGGGTGGGCGGGCTTAAGCAAATGGTTGGAGTCTTAAACGGCAACTCTTAATTTGCCATGACACTTCCTCTTGCCACAGCATGCCCCTACACGCATACCTGTTTGGCAAATCACAGTTTGATAACGCTCTCTCTCTGACCTACGCCTCCTACGCCGACCAACATGAGACCACAGTGCAAGACGTCTGATGTTAAAACTGTGAAGGAAAGACAAAAAAAACATAAAAAAAGAAAAAGAAGTCTGCATTGACTTTCAGCTTCAGTTGGAGTGTTTTGCTTCTTCGATCTCTCACTTGATTTTATAATTAGTATAGGGAAAGTGTGGGTTGGTCCCAAACTGAGGCAACCAGGAAATGATTAATGCTAACCTAATTAGCGAATTTTTCACGGGGCCTGAAAATCTCCCAGTACAGTTAAAACTGAACCCAATAAAAGTTATGGGATAAAACAAAAACTCTTATGATACATTGAACTTTCTTGGTTACTTTTTACCAAATTTAAGCAAAAATAAATCTTTTTTTTTTTTTTTTTTTTGCCATAAAATAACATTTGCAAAATTGTTTCAGTGGTTCATCAATTTTGTAACAGGGTGAAAGGCACTTCTGAATTCGCTTTGCCGCCTTCCATGGGCCATAACCACACTAAGTAGCTTTGAAGGAGCGGACTGCCTCTCTGTAGTTCTTCTTGAGAGACAATTCGGCTTCCAACCTGGAGGGCGACCGAAGAGGAAAACTGCTTAGTATTACTTTAAAAACTCCACTCACGACCCTTCATCTTGAAAGTGCACATTTAGATGAGAGGCCCACTGGGAAAGACTGACGGACAGATCTGGGATCAGTGAAGTTATTGAGATTCAGCAGCCACGTGCAGCCGGCCCTTCGTGGCACACCACTACTTGCGGAGGGACCCTCCGAATGACAAGTCCCTCAAAGAGGAATTAGAGGGCGGAGAGAAGACGGATTTGAGTGGCTCGTGACAGTGATTGCCCTGCAGTAGGGTTCCCCGACGTCTCGGGCTGGAGTCATTAGCTTTTAGAGGTTGGCCAGCCTATGTGCTTCTGCCAGCCAGTGCCGAAATGGACAGCAGCACTCTTCTCTCTCTCTCTCTCTCTCTCTCTCCTCTCTCTCTCTCTCTCTCTCTCTCTCTCTCTCTCTCTCTCTCTCTCTCTTTCTTTTTCTCTCTCTCCCTCTCATACCCCCCTCTTTCTCTCTTTTTCTCTCTATTTTTCTCTCTCTTTCTCTCTCTCTCTCTCTCTCTCTCTCTCTATCTCTCTCTCTCTCTCTCTCTCTCTCTCTATCTCTCTCTCTCTCATCCCTCTCTCTCTTTTTTTTTCTTTCTCTCTCTCTCCCCTCTCATACCCCTCTCTCTCTTTTTTTCTGTCTTTTTCTGTCTCTCCTTTTTTTCTCTCTTTCTTTCTCTCTCTCTCTCTCTCTCTCTCTCTCTCTCTCTCTCTCTCTCTCTCTCTCTCTCTCTCTCTCTCTCATCTCTCTCTCTTTTTTTCCTTTTGTCTCTCTCCCCTCTCCACCCCCCTCTCTCTCTCTTTCTCTCTCTCTCCCTCTCTTTCTCTCTCTCCCTCTCTCTATCTGTCCTTGCCAGCACCAGTACTTGTTTGCTGGCAAACTGCAAATTGAGACATGTTTTAAAGACAGGTGATTATTATTTTTTTTTAATTATATTATTCAGAACATTAAACATCACTATGTAATACATCTCAAACCTCCAAACTACTAAAGGATAATAACAAGATGAGGGCATCCCTTGAGTGTCGCAGCATAGATTTTTCTAATGCCAAAGTGGATTACATGCTTGGCTCAGTATTTTAGATTTCCCGGTTATGCAAACACCTCCTCCCACTCTTGAGTGACATCAACCATAATGTACCTACTCAGAGCTTACATTATATCTCACAAATCGCCAAGGGATAGTGGGGATAGAGTAGTCTCACCTCCACGTCTGCAGACTAACCAAACCAAAACAAAGTTTTTCTTATTATACCGGGTTCTGTTGCATAGTTTGCTGCATATTTGAGTTTTTTGTGTGTTTTTCAAGTTATTGTTATTTTTTTTTCAAACTGAATGTGATCCACTCTGTCAACAGATTCGATCTGCATCTGGTAACAGTCCAGTGACTCTCACTACCTCAAGGTCGCCAGACTCCCTGTTTTCGCTGCTAGCTTAAGCCTCATCCCCCACCCCAACACACACACACACACACACACACACACACACACACAAACACATACCCCTGCAGCTCGACTACGCTCGCTACAGGCATCTTCATGCCGTCCACGTAGAACTCCCGAGTTCAGTCACGTCACCGTAATCTGCTAAGAGCTAAGCGAATTAAAGATTCCTTTGATACCGGGCACAATGGGCTTTGCCTCGAGACAAATGGCAGGATTGAGGTGGCAAACGGCACGATGTGCTGTGCCACTTTTGCGATCAAAGAGGCCTGCCTGCAAGCCAACCCAAGAAGGGTTTTAGGGGAAGCGGGCTGGGACATGGGGCAGAGAGAGCTTTGTGTGAAAGTGGCATGCGTTGAGGAGGGTCACCCGAGGATCTTGTTAGCATTTTGTTTCCCTTTTAGAAAGAATCCTTTACACTGTCATTTTTTTTGCTGTTGTTGTTCGTTGTTTGATGTTTATTCAGGAAAACCTACGGTGTAAGCAGGTTTTCTACATCCTAATTAAACGATTCTCTGCTATAAATATGTTCCTTCTTCTTCTTCTGTGTTAACTGTTTTCCACTGCTAGGTTCGCCTTCTTATGTAAGATTTCTCCTTCTCTTGAAAGTGATTTTTTGGGTCATCCACAGACGGCAACTCTTTATCTCTCTCTTTCTCATCTGTCTCATCTGTCCCTTTTATCAATACAGTAACCTTGAATCAGAGTAGAGAGACGTCTTTGCTCAATTCCCACTTGGATTTGTGTGACGGATTTTTTTGTGCTAATTAAGATTTTTTTTTTTTTCTTTTTAGGTTTCCTATGAGAAATAGTGTTTAAAAAGAATGTACTCGCACATCTTCATCGTAGTTCAAGAAATATTGGAGGCAGTTAATTAGCTAATGATGAAGCCGATTTACTTTTCTTTTGTTGTTATTAGGTATTTCTTTCTGTATGTCATATAGCAAATATGATGTCACTGAATCCTTGGTAACAGTGTGAACCTGTTTTTGGATTTGCAGCTGC
>CM050200.1:6678209-6680709 GCA_027475355.1 Coilia nasus
GTGTGTGTGTGTGTGTGTGTAGCTAGCACTCACCTCATAAAGGCAAACAAGAACCCCTCCACACACATACACACACGCACACACCACACAAAATATGAAAACCAAGGTCTTCTGTGTGTCTCAGTGTGTGGAACCTGCCACACTGCTGAAAAATCTGGAGTTCCTGAGTACACACACACACACACACACACACACACACACACTTTCCATTAATGTTCATGTTCATTTCATGCTCCAACCTTCCTCTTCCTTCGCTGAAATTCATCGGAATGTCAGCAGTAAGCCAAATACACAACCCCCAACACACACACACACATATACACACACACACTCACCCCTGGTTTCTAGGCTGTTCCTGGAGCTGCGTCAGGGAAAGATAGGATCCAGTGATTACACACAAACAGAAATTAATTGCGTGTCAAAGATAGTGTCGGGGGAGTGAAGACGCCGTGTCTGTTAATGAAAGGCCATGTGCCAGGCCCACGTAGGGTTCGCTAAATTACATCTTAAGCAGCTGTGACTTACTGCTCGACTTGCAGCTGGTGTTGCACAGTTAGACCCCCAAAACGCAACACGTTTTAATGTATTTGTTTATTTATTTGGGTGTTATTTGGGCACTTGTTTGTTTGTTTGTTTGCTTGGTTAATGCTCTTTATCCTAAGCAAGCCCCGATTAGGCAGACTTGTGAGTAATTGCTATTGAGCTGCGTGATTAATGCGTAGCAGGCTGTGTCTAGTCACTGTGGGCTAGGTGGCATTTAATGCAGTCTTTTCCCTCATTTATCTCACAGTTACACTCGTGCAACACACTCGCGCAGCACACACACACACACGCACACACACGCACACACGCACACACACAAACCACACACACACACACACACACAGAACCCGCACCCTCATACAAAATCTGCACGCTCGCTCACACCCACACTTACACCCACACTTACACCACACTTACACCCACACTTACACACACAATACGCACTCACACAAACACACACTCACACAGATACACACATGCACTCACTCACACGCACTCTCCGACACACACACATACACACACACACACACACACACACACACATACACACAGACAATTACACACACACTTAAACACACATCCTTGTCCTTGTTTGCCCGAATCCATCCCCTGGTTCCAACACCACCCACCCCACCCCACCCACCCCCATCCCATCCCCATCCCAGCACAGCACACCCCACACCCCTCCTTTTTTAAACGGAGAGACCACCGTTGTCTTTGATCCCTAACGAACTGGCTGCGTCTCCCGGCACGACCATCCATCTTCTCCTTGATGAGGACAGCTTGTTTATCTCGTCTGGCCAATTAGCCTGATTATATTTCATGTCTCCGAACTGCACGCACGCTTCCCACGATTACAAATATGGCCGCCCCTCAGAAAAGGCTGCTACAGGAGTAGCTGCTGCTAGTTTGAATTGGAGTGTTTGTCTTCGTGGAAGCTTTGTGTAGAGACCATCACAATGAAGAAACTGGGTATATTAAGTTTAGTATATCTATTATAACATCACAATGAAGGAGGTGGTTATAATACATTTATAATATTATTTTAAGTTTATAATATTGTAATTATAATTCTGACTGGTTTTATTATTTTTTAGCCCTTTCGTGGGTGGACTATATATTTTACACGCACACACCAATACACACACACACACACACACACACACACACACACACACACACACACACACACACACACACACACACACACACACACACACACACACACACACACACACACACACACACACACACACACACACACACACACACACACACACACACACACACACACACACACACACACACACACACCACACACACACACACACACACACACACACACACACACACACACACACACACACACACACACACACACACACACACACACACACACACACACACCACACACACACACACACACACACACACACACACACACACACACACACACACACACACACACACACACACACACACACACACACACACACACACACACCACACACACACACACACACACACACACACACACACACACACACACACACACACACACACACACACACACACACACACACACACACACACACACACACACACACACACACACACACACACACACACACACACACACACACACACACACACACACACACACACACACACACACACACACACACACACACACACACACACACACACACACACACACACACCACACCACAACAACACACACACACACACACACACACACACACACACACACACACACACACACACACTAAAAGTCCTTGGCAGTAGCAAATGCTTAGCTTTCTGCAGCTGACCTCTGTGAAGGTGGGCCCCCGTGCTAAGCACATAATAGGATTGTAAACTTTTTATAGGGATCCAATTCCTAAAAGTTCAGGATTGTTAGAATGATGCATACTCATAAACTCCAGGTTTTCAGCAT
>CM050200.1:6685709-6698209 GCA_027475355.1 Coilia nasus
CAGTTACCACTCTAATGATCAGCCTGCAGTTATTCGTGATATTGTGATTATACGTGTTTGTGCTGTGTGTGTGTGTGTGTGCGTGTGTGTGTGTGTGTGTGTGTGTGTGTGTGTACTTGCTCTCAAGTCAAGTGACCCCTTTGCTCTTATGTGGACAGAAGATCACTTTGATGTGATCAACCATGGTGTCCAATGATACAGCTCGCAGGGTTTTTTCCATCCTTTCAAGAATGAAAAAAATCTACATTTTCCGAGGTGGTGGAAAGGAAAGGAAAAATGAATGGATTTGCTAAAGTGGGATTTAGATGTCGGCATCCATTCTTGCATCCTCTCTGCCCTACAAATCCAAAAGGCAAGTAACTACATATTGTGTCAAAGCTGACTTTAGACTGGAAACTGACTTTATAACACCTCCTCGGTCTTGTGTCTAAACCTCCTGCTTCTTTCTATTAAGAAAGTACATAAAAGCATCTCCATTATTATACTACAACATGTTTAATTGGGCAGCATGACAACTTTGAAGGCATTTTTCTCAGTTTCAGTGTCGCACTTAGCCTTTGTAAAGCAGTTCTGCTCTCTCCAAGTCTTTACGATCAAACAAATCGTTTTGGCAATTAGTATTCTGCTCGTGTAGCTTCGCCATTGGCATTTTAAATCTTTAATTGCTTTCTCTCCCTCTTCGCAGCCCTTCGTTGTCATCGGAGCACGCAGGCAGGGACAGGGGTTGGGAAACGGAGGTTAAGCAATATTAATAGGCAATGAGCTGTTCTTTAGAGAGCTGTAACTCAAGTGTCCGACAACAAAATACTTTTGTAGGACCATTGGCCCCTGATTTGAATATGATCATTTCTGTGTGTATGTCTGTGAGTGTGTGTGTCGGTGTGTGGTCATTGTGTGTGTGTGTGTGTGTGTGTGTCTGTCTGTCTGTGTGTGGGCTTGTGTGTAAGGTGGCATACTTAATTCTACCCTGCCTGTGGGCTATGCCGCAGTGAAGAGTGGACTTCCTGGAAGTGGTTTCTGTGGATTTGGGTTTTTCTGAGAATGCGATGGCAGCTGTTGAGGAATTAAAAACATGCACAGAAGCCTGCGCTTGCTGAAATGAGTTACAGTCGTGAAACACGTGTTTTTTTCTGATAAGAAACCTTTTTGTTACCTCTTTTAGGTTTACATTTTTTGGCAAGAACACCAGTACACACTCTCATTATTCATATATATATCCATGAGAATGATCACCTGTGGTTTAGCTAATGCTAAAAAAAATAAATAGCTATTCAACTTTCTAAAAAATGGCTGACTGATTGATGTGGATATTCTGTGCAAATGGTCTAGAAACGTTAACCTGGTATCTGCCCATGGTAAGTGCATTGCTATCTTATACCTGCTGTGGCATGTTGTTCATCATCAGACCCTGGGTACCACTGCATCCCATCCTTGCCCAGCTGGAGAATGCTGTTATGCTTACATGCCATTCCACTGCATGTCACGCCGTCATGCCCTTCATTCAAAATGGTGTCCTAATATATATTTGACGTACTGTATGCTTTATTTATTCTCATAACTGTTGCTAGCACATGAACTTATCAGGAAGTCCTGGGCTCTGTCTGAAATGTTTAGTCTTCCACTGTATAGTGCACAATATACTGTCGGCAACATTAGCTTAGTCACGACATAGTGTGCTTATACGCTGAACATGAGTAAACCTTTGGGATTTGCCCCCCTCATTTTAGTTACTCCATCCATAATTGAGGGGTTGCACTTTCTCTTACGGAGGGAATTACCTAGATATAAGATATTTAATTTATATGTCCGTACCCCCAACCCTACTATTTATTGTCTCTTTGGGGTACTGGATCTTAGAGTGGGAATTACCCCTTCATAATTGAGGGGTGCTACTACCTCTTATGGAGGGCACTACCTTAAACATATTTCATTAATATTCCCGCACCCCCCAACCCTGCTATTTATTCTCTGTTTGGGGGAACTGAGTCTTAATCAGAGTGGGAATTAGCCTCTCATAAAATGGGGGGGGGGGGGGGGGGGGTGCTACCATTTATGTTTAGCATGAAGTACATTAATATGTAGGCACCCCCAAACCTGCTGTGGGGGGTACTGGGTCTTGGACCCCCGGTAACCCCTGTAATTCAAACTATGACTGTGCCCGAATTGTTCAGTCATTCACTATATAGTTCTCTTCACAGATATAGTGACCAAGTAAACATTTTGGATTCAGACTATGACTATGCTACAGTAATGAGCACCATTATACCCCCCAACAGGCCTGCTGACAGTCTTGGCTTGGCCTGGGACAAAAAAAAAAAAACCCACTCCATATTCCATAATTTAAGGAGGGACCAGTTCTGGGGCCCCTCCTTTCCTAAGCCCGGGACAAGAGACCCGTTTTTTGCCCCCTATGGGCAGGCCTGCCCCCCAACACAGCTGTTTTAGTCTGTTTGGGGGGTACTGGGTCTTGTTCAGGGGGGTACCGTACCCCACAGTAACCCCTCGTAACTCAAACTATGACTATGCTACAATAATGAGCACCATTGCTAATGCTAATGAGCGCCATGCAATGCTCCGTGCAGGCCATGGTGGAGACAGTGAACAACCTGCTGCAGCCGGGGGCCCAGTCGGTGTGGAGGGAGCTGTCGGCCGGAGAGCAGCTGCGGGCGGCCACCATGCTGCTGGACACCGTGGAGCAGGGCGCCTTCGTGCTGGCTGACAACCTGCTCAAGACCGACATCGTCCAGGAGAACACGGACAACATACGTGAGTCTCCTACTTTGTTTTTTCTTTTTTTTTCAGAATCAGTGTTTTTGGCCAAGTATGGCTATATATACAAGGAATTTCACTCCGGGTAGCTGTTTATACATTCAACATACAGACATATAGTAGTATACATTCAAAAGACAAATACAAATGTATAGACACATACGGCACAATAGTGACAACAGTATACATATAGGCACTTAATATAGGCTTTAATATACATATAGGCACATAATACACATATATACTACAAGTAGGACATAATGTAGACGCAAGTACGCATGGAGTGGGTGAGTACGCAAGTACGCCTAATAATTGTAGCCTTTAATCAGACAGGAAAGTGGAGGGAGTGAGACAGGAAGCGAGTGGAGAGTGACAGAAAGATAGGGTGGGATCAGGAAACTACCTTGGATCTGATTTGAACAAGGACGCATATGGCATGGGCACCTTAGCCAACTGTAGAGAAAGGGGAAAAAAAAGAGTTTGCACACTGCAGGACCATTATATTTTATAAGAAAAGACGCAACGTTTCGATTGTACAATCTTCATTAGACATCTTTGAAAGATTGAAACGTTGTTTCTTTTCTAATCAAATAATAAAATATAAGGGTCTTGTAAAAGCAAGTGTGCAGTTCTCATCAGTATGTTTTATTTTTATTTGGCACCTGCTGAAACCCTTTTGAATGCGCATGCCATGATTCACCTTAGCCAGCTGTGCCTCATGATGTACCTTCTTTTGACGTGATGCATTTGTGTCAGTTTCTTACATTAGTAAAAGCGGATGCTGTTTATTATTACTCTTTTGGAGCAAAGGCCTCTGAAAGGAGTTAGGAGGAGAGTGATAAGCCACGAGGTCTGTGTGTGTGAGTTGTGAGGTTAATGAACCATTTAACCGAAACAAGGTGGCCAGTTGATTACCCTTCTTCATGACACTTCTTTCACCTGAAAAGAAGGCTTCTCTATTTCCTGTTCTCTAAAAAAATCACTGGATAATTTCTAGGTGGTGGCATGTGGAGAATTTGTCATTCTAGAATGTAGACAGAAGAGGATTTAACATTCTAGAATGAAGACAGATGTTCTGTGTCATCACCGGTTCATTATCAGTAACAGAATTCTCTTGGAGAGGTAGCATAAGGCATCTCTCTTATTAAGTGCCAAATTGTAAGGCTTCCTTTATAAATGAGTTAATAAACTGAAATAAAGTGAAAGTGTGAGCACTTTGGGAAGTAGTTTTCAAAGTAAAGCAAAACTCAGCCCTCTTCCTGGAGACTTCCAATGGCAATCCTCTAGATATCCAATTAGACATTTTTTTTTAAGAGCGACCTTTTTTGCAGAAGCACGGCATGGGTGGCACGCCTTTGGCCATGCTGTAGGTCTGCAAAGATTTCATTTGTTTAATTACGCCTCATTAGATCACACTTCCTTATGTTTCTCCTCCAGCTGGCAATAGGGCTGATCATTATACCACACTTTAAACAAACTGAGAAGAAATGAGATGCGGAAAATTGTTTCTCTCACTTTCTGTGTGTGTGTGTGTCTCTCTCGCTCTCTCTCTCTCTCTCTCTCTCTCTCTCTCTCTCTCTCTCTCTCTCTCTCTCTCTCTCTCTCTCTCTCGCTCTCTCTCTTTCTCGCTCTCTCTTTCTCTTCGTCTTTGTCTCCCTCTCTTGCTATTAGTGCTCTCTCTCCCTCCGTCTCTTATTTGTGGTCATCACGTCTTTCTTTGAGTAGGCTTTAAAGTGAGTCATCCAGGGACGATGTGGAACGTGTGCTTCACGCCTCGAGGCATTCGATTAGACAAAAAAAGGAAAGAATAGCTAATATATATAATGACAACCCAGTCCCCAAGGTCTGGCAACTCTCTCTTTTTCAGTACACACACTGGGCAGTTGCAAATTTGCAGCAATTTCTGCTGCCAATAGCACAGTGTAAGCAAAAGAAACCAGGAAAAAAAAAAAAAAAAAAAAAAACGTTTGAGCAACATTGCGCCACACCGCTACCATCTACTCCCCAGCAGCAGACAGCCACCACCCCAACACACACACACACACACACACACACACACACACACACACACAGACACACCGCTACCATCTACTCCCCAGCAGCAGACAGTTGTTAATTACCTCAGTCCAATGGACCATCTCCTCTTTGCTCCCCACCCCGACACACACACACACACACACACACACACACACACACACACACACACACACACACACACACACACACACTGCTCCCTTTCTGCGCTGGCCACAGTTTTATCGGATTTGAGCTCCATCGGATACTTCGCTTGTATTGACTGGAGGGAACGTAGATTAGTTTTTTTTTTTTTTTTTTTTTTTTTTTTTTTTTTTAAAGGCAGGCCCTGCCATTGGCACAGCTGGACCAGTGCCAGGCTTGCTATTGGCTACACTCGGCCCAGCCTGGGGCGGGCAGTCGTTTTTTTTTTTTTTGCCAATGTGCCAGGAGCTGTTTCCCTTTATGCATCTTCCCTCTTTATTAGCGATAAGCACTATGCCACTCTGCCCATTATAAGAGGCCCTAAATTGCAAAGTTGTGCGAGGGAGGTAGGCTGCAGGGAGGTGAGTGAGTTTGCTACACTCCTGTGATGTGTGATGTGTAAAAAAAGAAAAACCTGGCTTCATAAAGCTCTAGACTCTCCAAGATGGAGCGTTTCTCCCCTCACGTATGAAAGATGTTGGCCTGTTTGGCCGAAGCACTTTAATTTGTATGAGCTGTCTCGGGAGCGGCCGGGAGACATTTTTAGGGCGTAAGTATATATTAAAGAAATGCAGTTGAAAAATAAAATAATAAATAGAAACTCCACACCTCCCACCCCCCCAATAAGAAGACTGCATATGATCATAAATAATTTGAGTTAAAACCTCAGCAGTTTAGAGAGCAGACTGGTGTGGGAATTTCCAATGGAGAACAGTGTAAGGGAGCCGGAGAGATGGAAGATATGAGCCAATGAGGAACATTTGGGATCCTGGGGAGAGACAGACACCGCAATAGAGTGAAAGAAGGTGAGTGAGAGAGAAAGAGCGAGAGAGAGAGAAAGAGAGAGGAAGGAGAGAAATATTGCCGTGTGCCTTTACAGCAGCATTTTTTCGCAGAAGCAGGGCTACCATGGAAACACAAAAATGTAGGTCTGTTGAGCTGGAGCTCAGGAGGCCAGCGTCGGGGACTTATATATAAAAAAGGGGGATTTATGGCGTCTGGCAACACATTTATTCTAGCATTTACAGATTCTGGCCCCGTTGGAGGATTGAATATAGGTTTAGGGGAGGTTTGAAGGGGTAGCACAGAGAAAGAGAGAAAGAGAGAGTGGGAGCTATAAAGAGATGAAGGCAGACAGAGTTTGGGGGTTGAAAGAAAGAGAGAGAGAGAGAGAGAGAGAGAAAGAATAGGAAGGGCTCGTGTGGCAAACTCTTTTGTAGATGTTATGTGGTTTTATATCCCTCGTGGTGGCGTGTGGCGAGTTTAATCAGGCCACTTTGACATATTTGCCATCCCTCTAGCTCTCATTGGCCAGGCTTAGTTAGCATTTACCATGCCTCCAGCTCTCATTGGCCAGGCTTAGTTAGCATTTACCATGCCTCCAGCTCTCATTGGCCAGGCTTAGTTAGCATTTACCATGCCTCCAGCTCTCATTGGCCAGGCTTAGTCAGCATTTACCATGCATCCAGCTCTCATTGGCCAGGCTTAGTCAGCATTTACCATGCATCCAGCCTTCATAGGCCAGGCTTAGTTAGCGGGCACATGGAGCTTGTTTATCCACTTCTCCCAGATGGTGCTTTTGCTGGGCACCAGGGCATGGTTGTGCCCGCCCCCCCTTAAAAACATTTGCTGGGCACCAGGGCATGGTTGCCTCCCCCCCCCCCCCCCCCTCAAAAAAATAATGGGGCCCTATGTGCATGTGAATCACTGAGGCAAGAGCATAGTCCATTGTTACTGTGTGTGTGTATGTGTGTGTGTGTGAGTGTGTAGATGTGTGCCTGAGTGCATGTGTGCGTATGTGTTTTTGTGTGGTTTTGTGTGAGTGTGTTTGTGTGCATGAGTACGTTAGTGTGTGTGTGTGTGTGCGTGTGTGTTTGTGTGTGTGTGCACATGCCTGAGTTCGTCCGTGCATGGTTAGTGGTTGAAGGGTGGATAGACTAATGTATCATATTGGGCTTTTCATTTCCGATGTCGAATGTGGGTGGAAGTTTGTGTGACACGCTCCTTCTCTTCATTTGTGTTCATGCCCTGAAGCCGCTAGTTATCAATACAAAGGCAAGAGCTCTTACTGGAAGTCTGGGGCTCTGGCAGGCACAAAGATGTGTGTGTGTGTGTGTGTGTGTGTGTGTGTTTGTGTGTGTGTGTGTGTGTGTGTGTGTGTGTGTGTGTGTGTGTGTGTGTGTGTGTGTGTGTGTGAGTGTCTATGTATGTGTATGTGTGTGCATGCTTGCATGTGAAATACAAAGACAATGCATGTGTGTATGTGATATGAGAAGTGTGTGTACTAGAGTACAGAGTGAAATTGTGTGTGTGTGTCTCAGATGAACAGATTTCTTGTGATTAGCGTGCTATTTAAACCTGGCTTTAAATCCACCCAGAGGCTCCACAGCATCCATGGGCATTTCTGCCATACCTACAGCCGATATTCAGCATTCCAGTAGCTAAGCTTATGAATCACAGCGATAGGAGCGGTGGTGGTTGTGTAGTGTGTGTGTGTCTGTGTGTGTGTGTGTGCATGTGCGTGTGTGTGCACGCGTACGCGCGTGTGTGTGTGTAAGTGTGTATGTATGTGTGTGTGACTGTGTGTGTCTGTTTAAGTGTGTATGTATGTGTGTGTGTGTGTGTGTGTGTGTGTGGATAAATTCCATTATTTCTGAGGCATTCATGGCAGAGGATCCAGGAAGGGTTGTTATCATCTGTGCGTGGTCCTCCTAAAATCCGAAGTGAATAATGGTGGCAGAGAAACTCAAGGCCGCTGCTACAGTACACCACTGGAGTGCCCCCGCATGTAAATCAGCGTGGAACTTTTCTAACTCCATGGGAACGGCTTAGTGCTGAGCTTTTTACTGCATCCTTACTGATGGTGATTGAGGGCCACTTTCTAGCGGTGGGTACAGATTGTAAAAATAAAAATGACAGGGACAGATGCTGAGAAACTGTTTTTCTCACCTTTTATTTATTTTTTTTTTTTTTTGAGTAAAGTTTTTTTTTTTTTTTTGCTCCATTATGGTTTGAGTGAAGTGTGTAAACTGTCGGGCCTAGCACCTGATTATCTGCACTTGTCAATCTTTACATTTATTTATTTATTTAATTGTTTACTTATTTATTTGCTTATTTATTTAGTTAGTTAGTTAGTTATTTATGGAGATTCCCCATTGGGAAAGTTGACGTTTTACTTGTTTTCGTGAAGTCTGCTCTTTGACTCTTCTCTTTTTGAAACTTTGCTGTTTTTCTCTGAAGTGTAGCATAAACAAGCTGTAACTGCTGTGTCTGTTCTATTTTAATTACTTTATGTTGCTTTCATATTAATGTTAATTTTGTGTTTTGTGTTTTTTTTTTCCAGAGCTTGAAGTGGTGCGAATGAGCACGGACGGCAACCTGCCAGACCTGAGGTTCCCTCAAGGCGGTGGCCATGGCAACTCCATACACCTGTCGGCTAACACGCTTAAGCAACATGGCCGAAACGGTGAGTGTGTGTGTGTGTGTGTGTGTGTTTGATGAGTTGTATTACTGGCACTATGTGTGTTTGGGTGTGTGTCTGTGTGTGTGTTTGATGAGTCAGCTAACACACTCAAGCAACATGGCCGAAACGGTGAGTGTGTGTGTGTGTGTGTGTGTGTTTGATGAGTTGTATTACTGGCACTATGTGTGTTTGTGTGTGTGTCTGTGTGTGTGTGTGTGTGTTTGTGTGTGTGGAGTCTGTGTGTTCATTTGTGTGTGTGTGTGTGTGTGTGTGTTTAGAGGGGTGTTATTGTCCCCTTGACCAAGCCATTTGCCCCTGCTCACCAGCTCCCACTGTGCTGTGGAGTATGGTGGGCGAAGTCCATGCATTTGCAGGTTGCTTTCAAGAGGGCCTCCAGAGTGTTTTCGTGAGGTGAAAAATATACGCTCGGCGCAGGAGAGCGAGGCATAATTGGTGCCTGTGTGCTCGTTGGCCCCTATGATTAGTGATTGTTTAAAGATGCATTACGCCCTGTGTGTGTCAGGGGCTAATGGCGATGCTAATGCAAGCAATGCAAGGACGTTTGTATTCACCAAGGCTTGCTCTGTAAATGTATGCTAGGTGCATTTGTGTGTCCGTGTGCTTGTGTGTGTGTGTGTGCCGGTGTTTGTGTGTGTGTGTGTGCCTGTGTGTGTGTGCCTGTGTGTGTGTATGTGTGTGTGTGTGTGTGCCTGTGTGTGTGTGTGCCAGTGTTTGTATGTGTTTGTGTGTGTGTATATGTGTGTGTGTGTGTGTGTGTGTGTGTGTGTGTGTGTGTGTGTCTGTGTCTGTGTGTGTGTGTCTGTGTCTGTGCATCTGTGTGTGTGTGTCTGTTTCAGCTCTGTGTGTCCAAAGGTGTTAAGGGTGCCATTTCTTTCTTTTATGTAACCAATCACAAAGCAATAAAATGGAGAGCAAAGTATTAAGCACAAATGTTGACTTTCCCTCTCCTCTAACAGCAAAGTAGATATGACATTTCCAGAGCGGCACATTAGATCCATTTATTTCCGTCGCTGTGTGGGGGCCACCCTTCTCTTTGTTTTATTTTCAGTTGACTTGCAGGAAGAAAGCTCTCAGCTGCACTTTTGTACAAAAGCAGACCCTTTGTCGTGTAAAATCAATGCCACTGCATTGCACTGCACTGTGCACACACACACACACACACACACACACACACACACACACACACACACACACACACACACACACACACAGGCACGTGCAAACATGGAACGCCATCCAACCAAACCCCACTTTAATATCTGCTGACCTCAACATTGACTTTCTATCTTTCATTTCCAAAACCATAAACTCTCTCTCTCTTACTCTCTCTTTCCGTTTTTACTTGCCTCTGTTCCCCCTCCCGTGCTCAAGATCAGACATGCTCTTATCTCCAGAGAAGTTTCTGTGTGGAGACTGGGGACATTAGAGACTTTGTAGACTTTGTTGAAGCATGTTTGCACAAATCAATCACTATTATTTAGTCATCTTTTTAATGTCATTGTACTGCATTGTAATGCCATGCAGTGACAATAACAAACGTATTCTATTCTATTCTATTCTATTCCATTCTATTCTATTCTATTCTATTCTATTCTATTCTATTCCATTCTATTCTATTCTATTCTATTCTAATCTGTTTTGTTCTATTCTATTCTATTCTATTCTATTCTATTCTATTCTATTCTATTCTATTTTTATTCTGTATTACTGACTTGGATCCTTGTGTCGCACTTTGTCAGGTGAGATAAGGATGGCGTTTGTCTTGTACAAGCACCTGGGCTCCTACCTGTCCACGGAGAACGCCAGCATGAAGCTGAGCAGCGAGGCACTTGCCACCAACTACTCGGTCATCGTCAACTCGCCTGTCATCACCCGCCTCCATAAGCAAAGACAGCTCCAAGGTCTACCTGTCCGACCCCGTCATCTTCACCGTCAAACACCTGCTGGTAGGTGGCCGCTCTTGCATGGCCCAACAGACAAAAAGGCAAAAAGACATTAAACTTTACAGTTTGTGTTTGGCAAAATGTGCTTTACATTTAATAAAATGCAGCAGTATGTTGAAAATTAGTTCAGTGGATCAGATCAGATTTTATGTATTTATTTATTTTAATTTACCAGCAATGTAAGTAAGTACTCTTCACATACATACAGTTGTGTTCAAAATAATAGCAGTCTGTTTAAAAAATTGAGTAAAGCCCAAAATCCTTATAGTGGTTTTTATTTCCATGCATTGGGAACACTGCACATTATATTCTACATCAAAACATGAAGAAAAAAGCAGAAATTACTTAATTACTTTACAGAAAATGAAGAAAATGAACATTGGGCTGTTCAAAAAAATAGCAGTGTCTGCATTTTACTTTACAAACTCAAATATTGACTGTATTAACTGAAAAATATCCAGGATTCAGCATTCCTGTGAATCACTAAAGTAATATTTAGTTGTATAGCCACTGTTTTTGAGAACCGCTTCACATCTGTGTTGCATGGAGTCGACCAACTTCTGGCATCTGTGAACAGGTATTCCAGCCCAGGATGATTTGACCGCGTTCCATAATTCCTCTGCATTTCTTGGTTTTGCCTCAGAAACAGCATTTTTAATGTCACCCCACAAGTGTTCTATCGGATTAAGGTCCGGGGATTGGGCTGGCCACTCCATGACTTTAATTTTGTTGGTCTGGAACCAAGACGCTGCTCGCTTACTGGTGTGTTTGGGGTCGTTGTCTTGTTGAAACACCCATTTCAAGGGCATTTCCTCTTCAGCATAAGGCAACATGACCTCTTCAAGTATTTTGATGTATCCAAACTGATCCATGATTCCTGGTATGCGATAAATAGGCCCGACACCATAGTAAGAGAAACATCCCCATATCATGATGCTTGCACCACCATGCTTCACTGTCTTCAGAGTGTACTGTGGCTTGAATTCAGTGTTTGGGGGTCGTCTGACAAACTGTCTGCGGCCCTTAGACCCAAAGAGAACAATCTTACTCTCATCCGTCCACAAAATGTTTCTCCATTTCTCTTTTGGCCAGCCAATGTGTTCTTTGGCAAATTGTATCCTCTTCAGCACATGTCTTTTTCTTAACAGTGGGACCTTGCGGGGGCTTCTTGCTGATAGATTAGCTTCACACAGGCGTCTTCTAATTGTCACAGTACTCACAGGTAACTTCAGACTGTCTTTGATCATCCTGGAGCTGATCATAGGCTGAGTTTTCACCATTCTGGCTATTCTTCGATCCATTCGAATGGTAGTCTTCCGTTTTCTTCCACGTCTCTCTGGTTTTGCTTTCCATTTTAAAGCATTGGAGATCATTTTAGCCGAGCAGCCAATCATTTTCTGCACTTCTTTATACGCTTTCCCTTCATTAATCAACATTTTAATTAAAGTACGTTTTTCTTCTGAACAATGTCTGGAACGACCCATTTTTTCTCAGGTTTTCAGAGAGAAATGCATGAGCAACATGTGCTGGCTTCATCCTTAAATAAGGGCCACCTGATTGACACCTGTTTTTTCACAGATTGAATGACTTCACCTAATTGAACTCCACACTGCTATTTTTTTGAACACGCCCCTTCAATTCATTATTCAATTACACAGACTCAGGAGCATACATATCATGAATGTAGGCTCTGTTGGTTTTCTATGACCCTACTACAGCAACTGGTAAATTATTTGCCATGCAGTAATATGATTTCTACCAAAAACAGGTTATTTATGTTGGACTGCTATTATTTTGAACACAACTGTATATAATAGGCATTATATATTTTTTTAGGTTGAGGTGTAATAGTATAATATATATATATATAATACTACTACACCTTAAACTCACAAAATATATGTGTGTATATGTGCATGTATATATATATATATATATATATATATATATATATATATATATATATATATATATATATATATATATATATATATATATATATATATATATATATATATATATATATATATATGCATATGCATGTATAACATAGTCACATGTACATTGTATTAGTAATTTATCCGTGG
>CM050200.1:6708209-6713209 GCA_027475355.1 Coilia nasus
GTTGTTGTTTTGGAAGTACTAACGGTTTTCAGCTCCAGAGCCAATCAACCCAAATGAACCTCAAACATTAATTACTTTTGTGAGGTGCCTCTGCCCTCGGCATTGATTACTGCCCCACACCCCCGGCCCCTTGTCCACCAGCTGTGCTTCTCATCGTTTGCCTGTTAAAGGTAAAGGCTGGGATTTTTCAGCCAATACAATTTCTTGATTTTAATTTGTTTTTAAATCAAATTTAACCAACTGCTCCTCGTGGTTCTCCAGCTGTCCAGACAGTGTGTGGAGCTTAAAAATACAAACAAACAAACAAACATAAGAATACTGCCCTCAGGTTGTAAACAATTCTGACCCTGAATAGGCAAAACCAACATGATCCCAACATTTTATATTTTTATATTTGTGTGTGTGCGCGCGCACCGCCTGTGTGTGTGTGAGTGTGTGTGTGTATGTGTAAATGGCTACATTTGCTTGTATGGGTGCACGTGTTTTTGTGGATGTCTGCATTTGTGTATCTGTGTGTGCGAGTGTTTGTGTGTGTATAAACGTCTGTGTGTGAGCACGTTTTAATGCTCTTAGACAGTCTGTAAAGGTCATGGTGGGTCTCTGGCCTAATAAAAGCCCCAGGCTTTAGTGTAATCAGGGTCATTTCCCTCCGAATGTCCCGCTGAATAGCCTGATATTCCCCAGCGTGAGTGTGTGTGTGTGTGTGTGTGTGTGTGTGTGTGTGTGTGTGTGTGTGAGAGAGTGTGTGCGAGCAGATATAAATAACTCCTTCTCAGATCCCATGTGTGTTTATTTCTGACATCTGCCATTACAAATTGTAATTTGGAGATTAGGCCAGTGAGGAACATGAACAGCAGATAAGCGCTTTCCCCTGCCGCCAAACTCCCCAAAATCCCTTCACAGTCTGCTCAAGAGGAGCTAAATGTGAGTGCGCGTGTGTGTTTGTGTGTGCGTGCATGCATTTGTGATTGTGTGTGTGTGCGCATGTGTTTTTGTGGCTGTGGGTGTGCATGTGTTGGTGTTTGTGTGTATGACTGCGCTTGTGTGTGTTTGTGTGTGTGCATGAATGTGTTTGTGGGTGTGTGTGTGTGTGTGTGTGTGTGTGTGTATTTGTGATTGTGTGTGTTTGTGTGTGTGTGCGTGTTTTGGTTGTTTGTGCGTGTGTATTGTATGTGTGGGTGTGTGTGTGTGCATGAGCATGTGTGTTTGTGTGTATGGCTGTGCCTGTGTGTGTGGGGGTTGTGTGTGTGCTCATGTCTGTGTGTGCACTTGTGCACGCAGTTTGTGTGTTTGGGGATCGCGCCTGTTTAGAGTGCATGTGGAATAGATTGCAAGCCTGGCGGCTGCTAAATGGGGCTCAATAGGGATGTGCTCAGAGGGTCGGCCAGAGGTGTCTGTGCATGTGTGTGTGCGTGTGCTTGTGTGTGTGTGTGTGTGTGTGTGTGTGTGTGTATGTGTGTGAAAGCTGAGAGTGATTAGCCCGCTATCCTCACACGTTGCACCCATTACTCAAGCCGAGAGATGAGCTCCCTGCGTGTGGGCGGGTTTGTGTGTGTCTGGTTTTATGTGTGTGTGTGTGTCTGTGTGTGTCTGGTTTTGTGTGTGTGTGTGTATGATGTGTGTGTGTGTGTGTGTGTGTGTGGCAGTGTTTGTGCACAGAAACACAACTCTGTGTTTATCCATGTGCGTGTGTACTTGACGACGTTTGTGCTTCTGTCCATGTGTGTGCTTTTGAGCATATAAATGTATGTGTGTGTGCATGCTTGGTGTGTGTGTGTGTGTGTGTATACATGCTGGCGCATGTGTGTGTGTGTATATATGTGTGTATACATGCTGGTGTGTGTTTGTGTTTGTGTGTGTGTGTGTTTGTGTGTGTATATATATGTGTGTACATGCTGGTGTGTGTATGTGTGTGTGTGTGTACATGTGTGTATCGAACCATCCATAAGTGGCAGCATTCCCCATGAAGCAGCAGGCGTTAGATCAATGGCGCGCTCCAGTCCTGGCCCCAGCGCTGCGTGATGGAGAGCCAGGCCTCTGGCCACATCCATCAGTGTCCAGCAGCAGGGTACCCCGAGCCACCGATGCGGCCCCAGACAGCACACCGCTGGGCGGGCACGGGGCCCATGGCCACCTGGGGCCTCCAGGTGGAGGACCTCGCTCCCTCTCTCTCTTCACCTCTCTCGGTCTCTCACCATGTCTCCCCCTCTTTTTCTCTCTTTCCCTCTCTCTCTTCACCTCTCTCTTCATCTTTCTCTCTCTCTTTCTTTCTCTCTCTCTCTTCTCTCTCTCTTTCTCTCTTTATCTCCATCTCTTTCTTTCTCTCTCTCTCTCTCTCTCTCTCTCTCTCTCTCTCTCTCTCTCTCTCTCTCTCTCTCTCTCTCTCAGCACCTGTGTGTGCCTGTGGATAATGTGTGCATGGCGGCCCCTGCCAAACGCAGAGATTAGTGGTGTGAGCAATAACAGGCGACAGCTGGCTGAGGTTTATGGCACTGAGGAGAGGAGAGGAGAGGAGAGGAGAGGAGAGGAGAGAAGAAGAGAGGAGAGGAGGGAGAGGAGAGGAGAGAAGAAGAGAGGAGAGGAGAGGAGAGGAGAGGAGAGGAGAGGCGAGGAGAGGAGGGAGAGGAGAGGAGAGGAGAGGAGAGGCGAGGAGAGGAGAGAAGAAGAGAGGAGAGGCGAAGAGAGGAGAGGAGAGGAGAGGAGAGGAGAGAAGAAGAGAGGAGAGGCGAGGAGAGGAGAGGAGAGGAGAGGAGAGGAGAGGAGAGGAGAGGAAGGGAGGGAGAGGAGAGGAGAGGAGAGGAGGGGGAGAGGAGGGAGAGGAGAGAAGAAGAGAGGAGAGGAGAGGAGGGGAGAGGAGAGGAGGGGAGAGGAGAGGAGGGGAGAGGAGAGGAGGGGAGAGGAGAGGAGAGGAGAGGAGAGGAGAGGCGAGGAGAGGAGGGAGAGGAGAGAAGAAGAGAGGAGAGGAGAGGAGGGGAGAGGAGAGGAGGGGAGAGGAGAGGAGGGAGAGGAGAGAAGAAGAGAGGAGAGGAGGGGAGAGGAGAGGAGAGGAGAGGCGAGGAGAGGAGGGAGAGGAGAGAAGA
This sequence comes from Coilia nasus, assembly GCA_027475355.1. Classification (NCBI taxonomy): domain Eukaryota; kingdom Metazoa; phylum Chordata; class Actinopteri; order Clupeiformes; family Engraulidae; genus Coilia; species Coilia nasus. Next base: position 6,711,290 of record CM050200.1, read on the forward strand.
AGAGAGGAGAGGAGAGGAGGGGAGAGGAGGGAGAGGAGAGGCGAGGAGAGGAGGGAGAGGAGAGAAGAAGAGAGGAGAGGAGAGGAGAGGAGAGGCGAGGAGAGGAGGGAGAGGAGAGAAGAAGAGAGGAGAGGAGAGGAGGGGAGAGGAGGGAGAGGAGAGAAGAAGAGAGGAGAGGAGAGGAGGGGAGAGGAGAGGAGGGGAGAGGAGGGGAGAGGAGAAGAGAAGAGAAAAGAGGAGGGGAGAGGCAAAAAGAGGAGGGAGAGGAGAAGAGAAGAGAAAAGAGGAGGCGAGAGGCAAAGAGAGGAGGGAGAGGAGAAGAGAGGAGGGGAGAGGAGAAGAGAAAAGAGGAGGGGAGAGGAGAGGGGAGGAGAGGAGAGGAAGAGGAGAGGGAGAGGAGAGGAGAGGAAGAGGAGAGGAGAGGAAGAGGGGAGGAGAGGAGAGGAGTGGAGAGGAGAGGAGAAAAGAGGAGGGGAGAGGAGAGGTGAGGAGAGGCAAAGAGAGGAGGGAGAGGAGAGAAGAGGAGGGGAGAAGAGAGGAGAGGAGAACAGAAGTGAGGAGAGATGAGGAGAGGAGAGGAGAGGAGGGGATAAGTAGGGAGAGAAGAGGAGAGGAGTGGACAGGCGAAGCAAGGGGAGGAGAGGAGACTGAATGGAGGAGAGGGGAGAGGAGAGGAGTGGAGAACAGAAGCGAGAAGAGGAGAGGAGAGATAAGGAGAGGAGAGGAGGGGATAAGTAGGGAGAGGGGAGGAGAGGAGACTGAATGGAGGAGAGGGGAGAGGAGAGGAGAGGAGAGGAGTGGAGAGGCGTGGAGAGGCGTGGAGAGGCGAGGTGAGGGGTAGAAGGAGGAAGGACCAGCCTCTTTAGTGAGTTACCACTAGTGAGGTGTGATTGGAATTTGGTTTAGTTGTTGTGGGCAGCTCAATGCTAGGTTGAGTATGGTGTGTGTGTGTGTGTGTGTCTATGTGTAAAGGTTTGGTCTTATTTGTTGGTTATGGGTTCATGTCTGTGTCATACCCAGCTTATCCAGGATTGGGCTTCTTTTTTCGGTTCATGAGCACTCAAAGGAAGTCAGACTGAATGAATGACGAGGCTGCAGCAGACATGTAATGAACCATTTGCCTCGGGCTCACTGGCCAAGCACAAGTAGCGAGAGTAATGATGCACTGTGTGTGTGTGTGTGTGTGTGTGTGTGTGTGTGTGTGTGTGTGTGTGTGTGTGTGTGTGTGTGTGTGTGTGTGTGTGTGTGTCGGGTAGAAGAGAGGGGTCCTGTGTGTGGCATGAGTAAAAAGTGACTATACTGTATTTGTGTGTGTGTGTGTGTCTGTGTGTGTGTGTGTGCGTGTGTGTGTGTCTCGGGTAGGGGAGAGGGATTCTGTGTGTGGCATAAGTGAAAAATGACTACTCTGTAGATTGCTGTAGCCTCTAATCAGTCCACCCACCAAGTAAGGAGCCTCCGATTGAGACAGGGCCTAATTCTGCCCCCCCACAAACACACACACATAACGACAACAAATAACTCTGATTGAGACAGGGCCTAATTCTACCATCCTGCTGCACTGCCCGAGCAAGTCATTTAGCGCCCATTCCATGGAGAAGAAAAGAGGGGGAAGTAAAAAGCAAGAATGAAAGAATACTTTTTATTGCCTTGTGGTCACCGGGGGAACACACACACATGCACACGCACACACACACGCACACACACACACACACACACAACTACAACAAATAGTTCTCCTGATGAGCATAACATTTGTGGTATTTGATGAAGCATTTGATGAAAATCTTGCAGGGGCTGCTCTCTCATGTACCCCCCAAACGGTCGTGCCCCCTCCCTCACACACACACACACACACACACACACACACACACACACACACACACACACATCCCCACTTTCTTTTTCCCTTTTTCTGTTCTG
>CM050200.1:6718209-6748209 GCA_027475355.1 Coilia nasus
GCCCTCCACCACACACACACACACACACACATCAACGCCAAGTTTCACTCTGGCCAATGCTACACTTCACTTAGGCTTCGCCACAACCCTGCCCCACTCCACACCTCTACCAAACACAGACACAGACACACACACAGACACACACACACACATACACACATGCCAAGCTTCACTCTCGCAAATGCTACACTTAAGCTTCGCCACAGCCCTGCCCCACTCCCTTTTACTCAGAGATCCCAACACATTACCACCACCTCTGCCAGTGCCTCTGCCTTGCGAGAATGCAAACATTATGAACAGATAAATGATTAAATGAATGAATGAATAAATGAAGCAGTGAATGAAGTAATGACGAGTAAGCAGGCAAAGTGTACTGTGGCAGACCACTTCTCTCTGCTGTGGCTAATTTCAAAAGCAGGGGTAGACCACTTCAGGGAAATTAAATCCGCTACTTTAAACAAATTGGTCTGAAACCTGGTAAGGGTGCCTTCGATTAGCATATGTCCTGTAGTATTTAATGGATAGAAATTAAAGGAGAAGGCTTTGGCCTATTATGAATATGTAACCGTAGTTTGAATTAAAGGGGGTACTGGGGGGTGCGGTACCCCCTGATCAAGGCCCACTACCCCCCCAAAGTCACAACAAGAGCAGGGTTGGGGGGGTACCAATTCTGATGAAGTTGGGACGTTGTGTTCAATGAAAATAAAAAAGAAATGCTATAATTCTCAAATTATACAAGCAATATATGTGTTTGAGAATAGTCCAAGAACAACATATCAGTTATTGAAACTGGATTTTTTTGTTGTTGTATGGGATATTTATGGTCATTTTGATCAGCAACGTGTCTCAAAAAAGTTGCGACGGTGTCACTAAAAGGCAGGAAAAGTTGAGTAAGACTAAAGAAAAAAAACAATGGAGGACACTTCACAGTTAATTATGTTAACTGACAAGATGATTTTGTATAAAAAAGGGCTATTTACATTTAACACAACGTCCCAACTTCATCGAAATTAGAGTTGTACATATTAATGTAATTAATGTAAAATGTAAAAGGTAGCAACCCCTGTGAAAAAATGTAGGACCCCATTAATTATGAACGTGTAATTCACACTCTGATCAAGACCCAGTACCCCCCAAAGAGGCAAAAAATAGCAGGGTTGGGGGGTACCTACATATTAATGTAAAATGTAAAAGATAGTACCCCCTAATTATGGAGGCGTAATTCAGACTGTGTGTAGCACATTTTGTGTGGGAGTCGTGGCGTCGTGCTAAGCCCTGAGCTGTGTATAGGCACTTAAGCCCTGAGATGTGTATAGGCAGCTAAGCCCTGAGATGTGTATAGGCAGCTAAGACTGAGATGTGTACTGTATAGGTAGGTAAGCCCTGAGATGTGTATAGGCAGCTAAGACTGAGATGTGTATAGGCAGCTAAGACTGAGATGTGTATAGGCAGCTAAGCCCTGAGATGTGTATAGGCAGCTAAGACTGAGATGTGTATAGGCAGCTAAGACTGAGATGTGTATAGGCAGCTAAGACTGAGATGTGTATAGGCAGCTAAGACTGAGCTGTGTACTGTATAGGTAGCTAAGCCTGAGCTGTGTATAGGCAGCTAAGCCCTGAGATGTGTATAGGCAGCTAAGACTGAGATGTGTATAGGCAGCTAAGACTGAGATGTGTATAGGTAGCTAAGACTGAGCTGTGTACTGTATAGGCAGCTAAGACTGAGCTGTGTATAGGCAGCTAAGACTGAGCTGTGTATAGGCAGCTAAGACTGAGATGTGTATAGGCAGCTAAGACTGAGATGTGTATAGGCAGCTAAGCCCTGAGCTGTGTATAGGCAGCTAAGCCCTGAGATGTGTATAGGCAGCTAAGACTGAGATGTGTATAGGCAGCTAAGACTGAGCTGTGTACTGTATAGGTAGCTAAGCCTGAGCTGTGTATAGGCAGCTAAGCCCTGAGATGTGGGCCTGCTGCTGTCCTGCCCTTCTAGCAGTTTCTGCTGACTCCTTTCTCCGTTTGATTTAGAGCGTCTTTTCTGTGTCTGCAGTAAGATATACGCACCACCATTACACACACACACACGCACCACCATTACACACACACACACACACACACACACACACACACACACAGAAGCGCACACACACACAAACATACACACACATACACACACATGCACATACACACACACACACACACACACACACAGAAACACACACACAGAAACATACAGACATACACATAGACACACACACACATACACAAACACATGCACATATATATATACACATATACACACACATGTACACATAGACACACACACACACAGAAACACCCCCCCCCCCCCCCCCACACACACACACACATAAACACACACACACACACAAACACACATTGCTTGATCTCCCTTCCCCACTTCATTCTATGCTTTATTATTTTTAATCATAGCACAATATTTGCACTACTGTTTGCCTTGTCTGCAAGAGCAGCAGCTAACAATGGCCTGAAGCAATGAATGGATCTACTTCACAAAAACTGTTACTTTTTTTGTTTTGATGGCCAAGATAAAACATCAGCCATCATTATTTTCTCAGCTAATTATGTCTTATGTGTCAGAAGATCACACCATCCACCCATCACCACCAAAGACTTAGATGAGCCTCTGTAACTCTCATGCTTTGAGGGTTGTCATGTTGGCGTATGCCCATTTTAGTTAGCAGGCTTCACACCAGGGGCGTTGTTAGACTTGGGCATTCTGGGAATAGCCTCCACATCTCTTTGCAGTAGCCACAAATGCAACATTGTGGCTAGTGAAAACCGCAAGACAGTCTGACGTGACCAAATATGGAAAGATTTTGAATCGTTTGTCGCAAAATGTTACAAATTCAACGTCGATATTTATATTTCAAACTACTTGGCACACCCCGACAGGATGATTGGCCTTTTCTTTCATTCTCAAACCTTGCCAACAGTGCATGTTAATCAGCCCTATTTTCAAAATGTCATAAAAAGGACTCTTAACTTCTGGGCTACAGCCCCAAATGTTTTAAACAGCCAGCGACGCTCCTGCTTCACACTCACCGTCCCTCTTCTTGTCAACTGGTTTGTTGTCATTAGCGCTCAAGCAAAAGCAGATGTTTCTAAACGATGCTGCGTGTTTCTGAGCGATGCTGCGTGTTTCTGAGCGATGCTGCGTGTTTCTGAGGGATGCTGCGTGTTTCTGAGCGATGCTGCGTGTTTCTGAGCGATGCTGCGTGTTTCTCAGCGATGCTGCGTGTTTCTGAGGGATGCTGCGTGTTTCTGAGCGATGCTGCGTGTTTCTCAGCGATGCTGCGTGTTTCTGAGCGGTGCTGCGTGTTTCTGAGGGATGCTGCGTGTTTCTGAGCGATGCTGCGTGTTTCTGAGCGATGCTGCGTGTTTCTCAGCGATGCTGCGTGTTTCTGAGCGATGCTGCGTGTTTCTGAGCGGTGCTGCGTGTTTCTGAGCGGTGCTGCGTGTTTCTGAGGGATGCTGCGTGTTTCTGAGCGGTGCTGCGTGTTTCTGAGCGGTGCTGCGTGTTTCTGAGGGATGCTGCGCTCCACTTATCCCGGCGCCTAAGATCCTCTGGGAGCAGCAGAAATATATATTATATTTTCCCCAGTTTGTCACAGGCACACACACACACACACACACACACACACACACACACACACACACACACACACACGCACGCAGCGGCAGTATATATTTTCCCCAGTTTGTCACACACACCCACGCATACACACAGCAGCAGTATATATTTTCCCCAGTTTGTCACACACACACACACACACACACACACACACACACACACACACACACACTGTTCCTGCCGGGAACGTTGTGTCCGGTGGGACAGCCTGAGCGGCGCTGCAGGGAAATCATTTGCATTCCACGCCGCCCAGAGTATTTCTGTGTTGCGACTAATCAATCAGAGAGGGGGCTCTCTCTCTCTCTCTCTCCCTCTCTCTCTCTCTCTCTCTCTCTCTCTCTCTCTCTCTCTCTCTCTCTCTCTCTCTCTCTCTCTCTCTCTCTGCTCTGCTCTGTCTCGTTCTCTGATTCCTAATTGGCAAAGCTTGAGAGAAGCTAATTGTTCGCTCTCATCCCTGTGCTCCGATGACTGAAGATGTGGTGGTGTCTCTAATCCACGCAGCGTTGAAGGACATCTCCTGACTGTCTCGGAACAGATGTTTCAGATACTACAGTAATTGTTCTTTTCTTTTTTTTCTTTCTTTCTTATCTTCTTTCTTTCTTTCTTTCTTTTTTCTGTCTTTTTTTCTTTCTTTCTTTCTTTCTATATTTTGCTTTGTGCTTTCTCTGTGTTATTTCGCTTTTTTTGTTGCTTTCTCACAAAGCTTTAAGCAAAGCCGAGTTCTTTCACTGCAGGATGAAAGCTTTAATCTGTGGAGAGAATCTTTGTCTGTTGTTTCCATATATTTTTATCTCTTTGGTTACACAATCATTTTGTTTTTGTTGTTTTGTTTTGTGTTTTTTTTTCACTTGATCTTCTCTTCCCCTCAGCCTAGTACATTATAGAACTCTACAGTCAGCAAACATACACACTACTTCTCTCTCTCTCTCTCTCTCTCTCTCTCTCTCTCTCTCTCTCTCTCTCTCTCTCTCTCTCTCTCTCTCTCTCTCTCTCTCTCTCAAGCAAAGACTGTTATTTGGCTAACTTTACTAGTCAACATCATCAGATGTAAACAACTCTTATTCTCCGACTTTGGGATCCGGGATCCGTTTGAAGTGTGTGTGTGTGTGTGTGTCTGCTGCGGTGTGTGTCGCACTGTAGTTCCTTTGAAGACATAATGGGCTCAGTCTCTCTCTGCGTTGCACTGATAATACACTCCTCCGCTGTAAAGTCCTACTAAGGGTTTCTGTGGGAGTCCACTCAGGCCTGGGCTGTGTAAATACTGCTGTTTACTGGCCTTTGGGCATCTCTTTAGAGGCCGGAAACTAGCTGTGATGGCAGATTTTTTTTTTTTTTGTGTTCTTTAATTGCCGAAAACCAAAGTGTTGATGGAAAGCAACTGTTAAAAGTTAGTCTTGCGGTAATATTGTTTAGGAGGCGGGAGGCGATAACATTTTAGTGACTCAAGCAAGCATCCATCTGTTTTAGAGTGGTCCAAGGCACTAGAATGGATTTAATGTCTCTATATGCTTCAAGCACCCTAAACATTGTTTGCTCACACTCTTCCATAATGTTTAGTACAAATGCAGTGACACCAATATATGCAATATAATAGTCTTACACTACTTGTATGTCACACCTGTAAAGTTTATATACGTGTTACTATGCAGTATTTACATTGATGTTTCATGAATAAGAGTTCTGTGTATGCACTTATAGAGTATATGCACACATACATACAGACATCCTTCCATTTTTGTTAAGCACATTGAATTGCCATTGTGTATGAGATGCGCTATACAAATAAACTTGCAAACTCACAAGCATACAAATTAGCATACAGTACATACTGTCCATACATGCACATACACATAAATTCAAATACACACATACTGTATATTGTATACTAAACACATGTGCATATCTTCTCACGTCATAGCCCACATAATGGCAGCGATAACAGTGGTTTGCCACTCAACAGCACTGATGCAGTTATTCCAAAAAGTGACAGATTTGCCTGTTACTGTAGCAATAGGGTACAGTGTAATTGCTGTACAAAAGTGAATGGCTGCCATTTGTATAACTCTGAAGGGCTACACTCGTCTCTGCCTATTGTGAACAGGAGAGCCATTGAGATTTGCCATTCATTCCTAATATTAACATTGCTCACAGTTTAACTCTGGCCCTTAAAATTGTGAATTGGTGCAAATCACATGGGCCTGGCTTGTTAGGACATAATAACAGTGGGCCGTTCTCCTGTTATTTTGTTTTGCCCATGCCCTCCAAAGGGGGTGGGAGGCATTCGTCTCTGTCTGTCTGTCTGTCTGTCTGCCTCTCTCTCTCTCTCTCTCTCTCTCTCTCTCTCTCTCTCTCTCTCTCTCTCTCTCTCCCCTCCTCTCTCTCCCTCTCTCCCCTCCTCTCTCTCTCCCTCTCTCTCTTTCTCTCCTCTCCTCTCCTCTCTCTCTGCCTCTCTCTGTCTGTCTGTCTGTCTCTCTCTCTCTCTCTCTCTCTCTCTCTCTCTCTCCCTCTCTCCCCTCCTCTCTCCCTCTCTCTCTTTCTCTCCTCCCCTCTCCTCTCTCTCTCACTCTGTCTCTCTCTCTCTCTCTCTCTCTCTCTCTCTCTCTCTCTCTCTCTCTCTCTCTCTCTCTCTCTCTCTCTCTCTCTCTCTCTCTTTCTCTCTGTGTGGAGTTAAATGTTTTCTGTTTGTGTAATGCCGCTGGAGTCTGTTTCATGTTAGGATCAGCCATGTTTGCAAGTTACCATGGGGTGACTTGGCATGAAATGACCCAAACAATAAGCAAGCACATGATCCACATAACAAATAACAAATTTAGCAAAAAAAGTTGTTTTATTTTCTGTCTCTGTCTGCCTCCCCTAATCCCTGGTTCACAATGCAGACACTGATGTACTATTTGGAGCGATCACACAAGCAGTTGCATACTCAAACAAATGTGCCGATACATCGTCCTCTTTTTGTGTGTGCTAGTGCAGAATGCAAACCATAGTGTACTGCTGGATGTGAACACACACACACACACACACACACACACACTCACACACTGACAAACATACAGAACACACACACACTCACAGTGACTCATATACATATGTGTATATATATACACACACATAGACAAGCCTACACGCCACATACTAACATATCCCTCTTGTTATCTGTCCCCTGGTGCAGAATGCAGACCCTGTGCACGACCTGCTGCTGGACGTGATCACTTGGGTGGGCATCCTGCTGTCGCTGGTGTGCCTGCTCATCTGCATCTTCACCTTCTGCTTCTTCGGCGGCCTGCAGAGCGACCGCAACACCATCCACAAGAACCTCTGCATCAGCCTCTTCATCGCCGAGTCCCTCTTCCTCGTGGGCATCAACCGCGCCGACCAGCCCGTAAGTCTGCCCGCCTACCTACCTACCTGTCAAGTTATCCTGTTTTTTTTTTTGATATTTGAAGTCTGCCCGAACTTGAAAAAGGCCTAAGCCAACATTACATTACATTACACTTAGCAGACGCTCTTATCCAGAGCGACTTACAGATATTTACAGGGTTTCAGTTACAGTCCCTGGAGCAGTGTGTGGTTAGATGCCTTGTTTGTTTGTTTGTGGTGTGTTTTAATGGGCATCAACCATGACGACCAACCTGTAAGTCTGCCCCCCTGCCTGCCTACCTACCTACCTATCGCATCTATGTGCTACGGGGTTCTGGGTATACCTTTCTTTGTTTGTGGTTTGTGGGTTTTAATTGGCATCAACCGCAACGACTAGATCGTAAGTCTGCCTGCCTGTCTACCTACCTACCTGTGTGTCAGGGGGCTCCAGGTAGCCTGGCAAACCAGCCCCTGGTACGGGTCTGGCGGTGCTTTCATTGCCATTGCTGTATTAGGAAGAATTATTACCTAGCCAATCAGCAAACAGAGGGAGTGTTGACTTTGACGTTGGGATGACGTTGACTTTGTGTGCATTGTGAATTGTAGTGTGGCTAAGTTTAGGCAGGCTAATTGCATACATGACGACCAGACGTTAGTGATTGGGTAAAGGCAGAGCCACTTGTTTTAAACTTCAGCAGAGTCCACACTTCCGGGAATTCAATATAGCACTGCCAAAATGAAATGAAGTACGAGGGTTCACCAGGTTCTGGGTACACTTTTAATTGTTTGTCTGTTTTTGATATGTTGTAATAGCAGTCCCTCTTTCTCGTGGGCATTAACCGTGCCGACCAGCCTGTAAGTCGGCCCGCCTACCTAGGGGAAGAGATCCTATTATCGGCATATTCAGCCTATAATCAGCCACTTCCTTGCTGTTCCACTTAAAACAGGGCTTCACCTGGTGGAAAAAGAAGTTATCACAGTGAAAAATAGACCAGTTCAGCTCCCATAAGCTTTTGGTTTCAGTAAGTGGACGTGTATTTTGAAACTGTATTGGCATCAAGATGTCTCTGACCAACTGGCCTGTAATATAAAGAGTTTATACTGTATATCATGGTGGTAGAGTTATAAATATTACCAACAATTACTGTGTATATTGTGGTGGACTGCTACTCTGCGTGTCATTCTTCTTTGATTTTATTTATTTATTCCTCTGTTTATTTATTCCCCTGAGTTGAACCCGTTTACCCGGCTTAGTATGTCAGCATAATGACAGATTTGGGCATAATGGAGTGCTGAGAAGGGAAAGTAAGGGGCTGATTTGGTTGCTAATCCTCCAGCGCTTTCTGCAGTGAGCATGGGGGGCATGGAGGGCATAGGGGTTGTGTGTGCTGACCTCTGGCATCGGGTAGAGCGAGGAGGATGATGAGCGAGGTGATCAGCCGCATGAAGAGTAGGAATGAACCTGACCTCTCTAGGACCTCTCTGGGTCTATAGTTTTGTCTTTTACCCTGTTTCCTACCAGCTCTTTCTCTCTCTCTCTCTCTCTCTCTCTCTCTCTCTCTCTCTCTCTCTCTCTCTCTCTGTGTCTTTGTATCTTTCTCTGTCTCTCTCTCTTTGTCTCTTTCTCTCTAACTCTCTCTCTTTACCCTTCTCTTTATAAATGTATACATCCATCTACCCACCCCCAGTTACTGAAATATGTTTTACTTGCGTAATCATAAGCACATTAAAGGAAGCAGTGCCTCTGCATTAAACATACAAGCACAGGAAATTCACCTTCAGATGTATTTATGCCTTACATTAACACACACACACACACACACACACACACACACACACACACACACACACACACAAATACACATTCCAAACTGTCCAAAATCTGCACAAACACAAATACAGCCATTTGTATTGATCATTGTTTTTACAGTAAGCAACACAAAAACCAAGACACTCAGCAAAAAAACAAACAGTGGAGCCACGCAGACAGCCAGGCTGGGGATTGAGGTTTTAGGTCTGTTTGGGTGGGGCTCGCAGTAGATGGCACCATTTAGGCTACACTGTCCCTCAGGCTGTAGACTTTTAAACCGCATACAGTTCTACAGCAGATGCTAATGGACTCTATCAAATTTCTTTGAGTGTCCTAATAAATTCAGTCTCAGAGTCTCCAAATTCAGGATGTGATGTGAAAGCTGTGCTGATGCCTTTGAAGCACTTATTTACCCACAATGCAGTTAGAAGACACTGCATCTGCATGTCCTTACCTGCCCATCATGATGTCACTGTAAACCCTGGTCTTTGTAAAATGATGTTTTTATTATGTGTGTGTGTGTGTGTGTGTGTGTGTGTGTGTGTGTGTGTGTGTGTGAATGTATGTGAATGTATGTGTGCGGGTGTTTGTCTGTAGGTGTGTGTGTGTGTGTGTGTGTGTGTGTGTGTGTGTGCATGCGGGTGTGTAAGTGTGTGCCTGTTTGTGTGTGTGTGTGTGTGTGAATGTGTGCGTGTGTGTGCATTTCTTTCTTAAGCTACGGCTAGACTGTGGTCACTTAACGTGCACTTAGCATGCGAAGATGTGTCTCTGCTTTGTATCACGTTTGTCAGGCGAATCTGCCAGTGGATATTCTCTGTGTTTATGTCCGCACAGCTTTCTGATTTGTGCTTGCGTTTTGGTTTGAGTCCATCGGCGCTCCAAATATGCAGACTCTGTGTGTGATTCTACTGCCAAACACGATCATGTTGGTTGGTGTCTTACTTTTTCTGATGGGCCTGCTCGGAAGGGCTCTTGGATGTTCTATTGTAATTTTTTTCTTTTGGTTACTTTTTGTTACCTCTGCCAAGGAGGTTATGTTTTTGACGGCGTTTATGTCTGTCTGTTTGTTTGTTAGCAAAGTAACTAAAAAATCATGAACGGACGTATTTTTGCAGTATGTCAGTATTTTCATTACTTTGAGGTGATTCTTTTTTTGGTGAAAATCGGTTCATTGGTTACCTCACAAAAATATTTAATATATTTACAACACAACAAAAAAATAATGTGGGGGCTTAACTTTTAAATGTATCCAGAATTTTAATGACCTCTTTTGGACATTAATTAATAATGGCTATCAGCCTAATGCTGTTCTCTCTCTCAGACTCTCAAATTCATTCACAAACACAGACACACACATACACACACACACACACAAACACACACACCCACACACACAGATACACACGCGCACACACCCACACACACATACACACGCACACACACATATACACGCACGCACACACCCACACACACATACACAGGAACATACACGCACACACAGACACACAGATACACACAGACACAGACACACAGATACACACAGATACACACACACACATACACACACACACACACACACACGCACACCGTTTCTTTCCCTCTTCTTCATCTCCTCGTAATTGAGGTGTGTTGCGCAGATCGTCTTATTCATTCTCACACACACACACACACACACTCTTTTTCTCTCTGTCGCCCCCCGGGCTGGGTTGGGGTGGGCTGGGCTGGTCCGGGCTGGCCTCGAGAAAGCAATTTGTAGCCGAGGCGAGAGCATCAAGGCTCCGCACGTCTGTCTCCCCACACTGAAGGGCACGCACCATGCCGGCAGCCGCTCCATTGCTACACAGAAAACATTGTTCTCTTCTTCAACTGTATTCATATTTGGGCCTTAATCTGTTGTTATTGTTGTTGTTTTGTTGTTGTTGTGTGCTGTGTATGTGCGTGTGCATGATAGTGTCTGTGTAATGTAGTTCTGTGTGTGTGTGCGCAAGACCTTGCTTTGAGTAGGGATGTGTGCGTACAAGTGTGTGTATTAGTGTTTGTCTGTGTGTGCGTGCATGTGTGTGTGTGTGTGTGTGTGCGTGTGTGTTTGCGTGCGTGTGTGTGAGTGTGTTTATGTGCATCATACAGAGATGAAGACGATTGTGCAACAACAGACCTCAAAATGTCCCCTGGCATCTTTAAATAGCCTCCAATCACTGTGTGAATTGCTATTGTGATCCACCTTATAAACGCAGCAATCTGCTGAAGTACAATACACAAGGCCATTTTCAACATTGTTTATTTATTTTACCACTCCTCCGGTCGTCTTTGCTTAGCGAGCGTAGCACGCCTGCCTGTTATTGTGAGAGCCAATGATCGCCATCATCTCATATATCAACGCCGACAGCGCTTGGCCCCGCTCCACCATTAGGCAGTTATCGTTTCTTTATGCCGCGGACTGCGGACGACGGACGGCGATCTAACGCAGGGTACGGGATGAGCCATCGGCGGATAACAAATAAGCCCTTCATCTCCGTCGCCAGCTGTGGCTTACAGTAATGCCGCCGTGTTTAGAGGGCCCTCAAAAATGCATTGAGGGCTGAAAAAAAAACAGGATAGTCAGTGGTGTGTGTGTGTCTGTATGTGTACTGTATGTGTGTGTATGTGTGTGGGGTGGGGGGATGTAGAGAGTGGGCGGGGGTGGGGTGGTGGGCGGGGGGTTGGGGGGTCTGTAAAAATGGACATTAGTTCAAGGGCTGGGATGAAGGGCTGCGTGATTCAGATTTAAACAAAGGTCTAAGTGTCTGTCTGACACGCTTGAAATAAAAATGCATTCGGTGGTGAAAAAGCAACGATGAGCAGGAGGAGTGAGGGTGATTGGGGGGGTGGGGTGGGGTGGTGTGGGGGGGGTGGCAGTGCTGTAAAAATGGACTGTAGTTCAAGGGCTAGTCAGTTTGCTAAGTCAGCACTGGAGATGAAGCCCCGTGTGATTCAGATTTCCACAAAGGTCTGAGTGTCTCTTTGACACAGACAGCTCTGACTTATAAAATATGAAAACACCTGTATAGAATGGCTATGTGAAAATTATAGTTTCTAAAATAAAACAGAATCAGCAATGGATTCTTAAAAAATAGTGTATTAGTGTCAAAAACATTTGTTTTCCCTAGATCCAAAAATCTGAAAGAAACAAAAAGAGAAGTTAAGTTACTGATTCTTGAGCCACACTGGCATTTCTCCTCGTATCACTTTGTCCTAAAACCTCAAACCTCACTATTAAGTTCATTTTTAAGAGGTGTAAGCCCAAGGTTGTCACTGTTAAAAAAAAAGAAGTTCCTTAGCTACAATGCTATACTGAGGAATTAGCCATCCAGCTAACCATTACATAGAATAGCAACAACAAACCTGCAATGGATTTCCACTTTTTAAATTTTGAAACACATTGTGTGTTTTAGCAATGAGTTAATCTTCTGTATGTAAATATTGGCTAATTTTCAATTTAGAAGTGTGGATTACCAACTTTTAATTGAAACAGTAAGGTATTAAAAACAGCAGCATTTTATAGCACCGTGCTAAAGTCATTTAAGTAGATTAGCATTGGACAGTTGACCCAGCAGTCAATAAATAAATACAGTAGAGAGAAGGGCAGTAATTGTTAGCGCTCTGCTAAGATACTCCAGCACCTCCTCAGACACTGCATTCGATACGCATCAGCTTAGATACCTCAGAGGTGAAGAGTGTAACACAGACACACACACACACACACACACACACGCACACACATACACACCACACTGTTCTCACTCACGGACACACATAAACATACATATAGCGCTCTCTCTCTCTCTCTCTCTCTCTCTCTCTCTCTCTCTCTCTCTCTCTCTCTCTCTCTCTCTCTCTCTCTCTCTCTCTCTCTCTCTCTCGTTCTCTCTTACACACACACACACATACGCATACACATACATACACACACACCTTTGCCCCTTCCATGAACACATAAATACATGCTGCTGTCTCTCCCTCTCTCCTTTCCCTTAGCTACACACCCACATCTATCCTCTCCATCACACACACACACACACACACACACACACACACACACACACACACACACACACACACACACACACTCACACACACACACACGCAAAGCCCTCTGCCCCTGGCTATTCCCCTGCAGTGCACAGATTTCTAAATAGGGGGGATGATCAGACTTAAGCGATCGATAAACTCCCGTGTTGTGCAGCCACCCGAGGATTTTGTCTCTTTGCGCTCACGCTCAGCCGAGCCAGCCAGCCATCCGACTGCAGGCGAAGCCGTCATTATAGTGAGAGCCAGGTTAGGCCCCTCTGTGCTTCTGCTGGGGAAATGCTGTCTGTCTGCCATGTAGATTGCTGAAAACGTTTGATTTTATGTGTTTTATTTGTTTATATATTTTCAGAATGAACATAACACTTTTTTAATTTTTTTGTTGTTGTTGTTGTTTTGATCACAAAATGTAGACCCTCCCTGGAGTGCAGCCATTATTGTGTAACTATAGATCAATAGCTCTGTCTCTTCCGGGAACATACTGTATGTTTCTGACAGCATAGCAGGACGTGATGCACTTAAAGGTTCACCGAGAGATTTTTTCCCCACATTTATTTATTATTTACACAAGTCTGATACTTGTTCTTGTCTTTCTCTGACATTGTTCTTTGTGAAATCTCAATTTTTATATATATACATATATATATGGATGAAAAGATAGATAGATAGATAGATAGATAGATAGATAGACAGACAGACAGACAGACAGACAGACAGACAGACAGACAGACAGACAGACAGACAGACAGACAGACAGACAGACAGATAGATAGATAGATAGATAGATCCATCCATCCATCCATCCATCCATCCATCCATCCATCCATCCATCCATCCATCCAATTTCGATTGCACCCTCCTATATAGTGCATGGACAAAACTGTTTTTGGCGCCTTTTTACATCAACAGGAAGTTTCATCACAGTCTCTGTTGGTGTATTAGTCAGGCATCCAGACTCCTTTGTCCATATGATGCATCCATTTCCCTCCGTCCTGTACACATTTCACTCCTGATGTCGGCTAATTGATTTTGTGTTGAGTTCCTGCTGCTGCTTTAAAGGTGAAACACATGACTCTGGTCATTCAGCAGCAGTGATTAAATCAGCGAGCAGTTTAAAGATTGCTCGCTACTCCGTAGTCATCAAGGCCAAGCACTGAACCCTACACTTGATTAATCGAATCAATTTAATGAGTTTTGGGGAGGGGGGGTGGGGGAGGGGTTGGAATTGTTGCGAATATCTCCAAAGCTTTTCCCATAGAGCCAATAATAACTGCCGTTAATGATCGCTGGAGAGTAACTTTGCAGGAAGGAGAGAGAGAAAGAGGGAGGGGAGAGAAAGAGAGAGCGAATCATAGAGGAAGACTGCAGTTATGCCAATGGCTGAGGCTGAGAAATTGGTCTTCAGTGGCATGCATATGCTAGTGTTCCTGGATAATGAAATATAATGTTCGCTTGATTCCTGGTAGTGCGCACATGAAATTAAATCCGCTAAAATTAGACAAAATAATTAGCTACTGAAATGTGATCCAACATGTAGTCTCGGGTTTGTGTGAAAATGATCATGGAATCAGTAGAGTTTTCCCATTATCAAGTTAATCACTTTATTAAGTGGTCAGAAATACTCTCCCCCTTTTCCTCCTCTGATATCAATTAGTTAACTGGTTGTGTGTATTCATAATTCTCCACGTTCCTATCCTGTAATTACAATTATCCTGCTCGGCAAACCACATCAGTTCCAGCGTTCCAGCGAAAGGTTACCGCAGAGATTCCGCTCCATCGATGGCCATTTGATTGCACTTTGTCCCTGTGGAAATCCAGAGCTCTATCAGCATTCCGATCAGTTCTGAGATATTGAGCTGCAAACTTTTTTTTGCATTCCGTTTAAAACAACTACTGTGATAATGGCATTCATTTATTGTATTTAAAGCCAAAAATATTAAACAAATTACTTCAAAACACTTCACATAATGGCAGTGAATTGACACAAAAAATGGGCATACATGAATTATAGCATTTTCAGAAGAAAAACATCATATAGATTATAACAGAAGAGTACCTTCATTATTGCATTCACAGACGTCTAGTTATAATAGTTACAACGTGTCACGTGTTCAGGTTTGTTAGCACAGAGCACATTCTCCATTTTTTTCTTTTTTTTTTTTTTTTTGTTCCTGATCACATAATGGCAGCGATGACGATAATGATGACAATAATGATAATGATGCTGTTTAATTGCACGATGACGAGCGTAATCACAAAAGCCGTCAACCCCAACCATTTTCTTCCTGACATTTCATCAATAGTAGTCTTTTACAGGCTTTTGGATGCGTGACAACGTGTGAATTATGATGGCATCTTGGCTCTCTCATTTTTATTTAATTTATTTATTTTAAGATAAAGTCAAATTTATGTCCCTAGCTTTTCAGCTCCCTGTGGGGGTAGTCAACATCAAATTGCATGAACATATCAACATTAAAATCAAACACTTTAATTTTAATGGTCCTTTTTACAGTGCAAATACATGTACCAGTAATCAACATTATATACACTTCCGCAGTATACAAAAGACCTAAGCCTAATTCTCTAAATAACACTTAGCTTTAGGTAGAGTGTAAATACATAATATTACATATTGTCACACATCTTACTACACCGTGCTAAACAGTGCACTGTATCAGGAACCGTTACCTTTACCTTTACCCCGCCCATCATTGTTACTAGTGGGGAAGTGGAAGTGGAAGGAAAACAAACAATATGTGTGTCTTTAACATGACATGAGCAATCATAAAAAGCTAACTTATTGCTTATGTAATCATTGGCGTTTATTTGTTTGTTAGTTTGTTTGCTTGTGAGATAGCACCATAACTCAAAACATTATGGGTGGATTTTGATAAAATTTTCAGGGTAGGTCAAACATGGGATAACTTAAAAGTGATTAGATTTTAGGGTTATCCGAGCTGCCCTGCCCTGTCTTTGCTCTCTGAGTGCTTATAAACAGCGTTTATAAGCGTTTACCCACGATTCACCACTGTCGGTAACCGCCTCTGACCAAGAAGGCTACCAGTGGTAGACCAGTGATGGATGAGGTCTCTCAGCTGAACAGATGGATGATGATATGGGTAGATGATTGAAAGCATGCTTGGTAGAAGGCGACGTGTCCTGTTAGTGCTTGTTTGCCCACCTCTTCAGTCATCGCCCCTTAGATAGGAGAAGCCAGGTAGTGTCAGACATTTCTGCCCGCCATTATGATTGCTGTTAGCACTGTTGCTGAGTACAACGATGATGATGATGATGATGATGATGATCTTGATGATGGTAGTCTCATAGTCCCACTGCAACAGAGATTGCCTTTTGGTTTTTGGAAAAGGGCTGAAAAGATGATGATGATCTAATAATTTTACTGTACCACCGATTGCCTTTCTGTTTTTAATGACTGTGATGATGATAATGATGGTGGTGGTGTTGGTGGGGATAGTACCCCCAGGCCTTTTGTACCAAACACTGGCTTTTGTTGTGTGCTGTGCTGATGGTGGTAGTGGTGGCAATGATGATGATGATGATGATGATGATGGTGGTGGTGGTGATGATAAATGAAGAGGATTCCTGTCTAAGCCTCCATCATTTGCCGAGTGTTAGCAGTAATATTGTTGGTGATGGTTATAAAAGGGGATGAAGGTGACAGCTCGTCTCCATTAGATTGTGTGTACACAGCTTGCGGTGTGCTTGTAATAACTTTAGTGAGGATGATGAGGCCCCCTATCTTCATCTCTGGGTACATCACCCGAGCAGGTGTTTACACTAACCTTAGTGGTGGTGTTGATGACAGTGATGATGATGATGATGATGATGGTAATGACCTCCTTCTTGATGTCTCTCTCCCTCCCTCTTTATATTACCTGTGTGCTATTTGGAATACCCTTAATGGCGATTATGATGATGGATGATGGTGTCGGCCTCTTTCTTTCTGGGTAGATTACCTGTGTGGTGTTACCTGTGCGGCATGTTCAATAAAGATAATGATCTCTCTCTCTCTCTCTCTCTGTCTCTCTGTCTCTCTCTCTCTCTCTCGCTCTCTCTCTCTCTCTCTCTCTCTCTCTCTCTCTCTCTCTCTCTGTGTCTTTGTATCTTTCTCTGTCTCTCTCTCTTTGTCTCTTTCTCTCTAACTCTCTCTCTTTACCCTTCTCTTTATAAATGTATACATCCATCTACCCACCCCCAGTTACTGAAATATGTTTTACTTGCGTAATCATAAGCACATTAAAGGAAGCAGTGCCTCTGCATTAAACATACAAGCACAGGAAATTCACCTTCAGATGTATTTATGCCTTACATTAATTGTTTTGTGGCTGTGTGGGGGGAGGGGGCAGTGCTGTGCCATGTCGCTGTTGATGGCATGGTTGTTTTAAATGTGTGATGAGGGTGGGGCTACTTTTAAAAATCCACACAGGAATGTCAGTGGTGTAGTTGATGTGGTATTGTGGAAATATCTAACAAGGATTTAATAAAGCAGTTTTAAACCTCTCTCCTTCTCTCTTTGTCTTTCGCGCTCTGTCTATCTATCTATCTATCTATCTATCTATCTATCTATCTATCTATCTATCTATCTATCTATCTATCTGTCTATCTATCTGTCTGTCTGTCTGTCTGTCTGTCTGTCTGTCTGTCTGTCTATCTATCTATCTATCTGTCTGTCTGTCTGTCTGTCTATCCATCTATCTATCTATCTATCTATCTATCTATCTATCTATCTATCTATCTATCTATCTATCTATCTATCTATCTATCTATCTATCGCTCTATCGCTCTATCGCTCTATAGATCGCTTGCGCTGTGTTTGCGGCGTTGCTGCACTTCTTCTTCCTGGCGGCGTTCACGTGGATGTTCCTGGAGGGCGTGCAGCTGTACGTGATGCTGGTGGAGGTGTTCGAGAGCGAGCACTCGCGCCGCCGCTACTACTACATGGTGGGCTACGGCGTGCCCGCGCTCATCGTCGCCATCTCCGCCGCCGTCGACTACCGCAGCTACGGCACCGACCGAGTGTGAGTATCCCTCTTACGGCCCCGCCTGCTGTCTGCCCTGACGTTTGCTTATTTATCTATTTATTTATTTCGTTAGTTTCTTAGTTATCTTGTAAGTTAGGGAGTATCCCTTTCATGCCCCTGCCTGCTGTCTGCCCTGTATTTTATTTATTTATTTGTTTGTTTGTTTGTTTAATAAATTAGTTAGTTAGTTAGTATCCCTCTTATGGCCCTATATTTATTTACTTATTTAGTTAGTTCATTCGTAAGTTAGTTTGTTTCTTAGTTAGTTTGTCAGTTTGTTAGTTAGTAAGTGTATTTGTATTGCTGTCAATTTGAATGTTCTCCTTTTTTATCAATGAATCGCTTGTCATCAAATGGCTGACTTAACATCTGTATTTAACTTAGCTTGTCTCTGCTTGATTTTGGTGGGTGCTTTTACTGTCTGTAACAGAATGGGGACACCTCCTGGATTTGAACAGGGGCCTCCTGCAAACTGTTCATCCAAACACAAACCTCTCACAGTCAGATAACAGCAACAACAACAAGTACAACAGCAGCCAATTGCATTTGATGTATTAATGCTTTTAATGTATTGCCACTTCTCAAGGCACCCAAAGATACAGCTTGACCATGCATGTGTTGAAAATGCATTCAAGCACCATCATGGAAAAGCACTTAAAATAAAAATACATATGTAGCTCATTAATGGAGGCGCATGTGGTGCTCTGCACAGGTTAAATACGCATTAGCGCTTACTATGTTACTCTGAGCCGTAACGCCGTAGCCGGAGGTCGATAACGTGTGCCTACAACAACACGGTAATGCCATCGCTCAAGTACAGGGAGCGCTGTCTGGTCTGTATTTAGGTAAGGGCTAAATGAGCAGCGAAGTTCGCTCTCACGTTCCCCGAGCTGTCGAAAGCAAGCAAGCGGTCCCCAAAATGATTGTCTGCAGTTGTGCTTACATCTCCGCCAGCAAACGAGAGGGTGTCATCAGCGGGGCTTTACCAAGTGAGGATCATTTGCGAGTTTGAGCAAAGTCATCAGTTTGTCATTTAGGAAGAGCGAACGGCTGATTGCTGTTAAATGAACACTTCGGCTCGGCACGCAGTCTTCATCTGAGAAGTTTTTTTTTTTTTTGTTCTGCACCCCCCCCCGTGTAGAGTTTTTTGCTGGAGTCTCTTGTGAATACAGCCCAGACATATTGGACACGTTCATCCATCCACGAGGGGTCGTAGACAACCCCGCTATTGTAAACGGTCTATAGCCGGGGCCTCTTCATATTTATGTCTCATTCTGTGTTTTTACATTTGAGTTTTAGGAAAGGGAGACTGGAGTGCTGGGAAGGAGGTCGGTGGGGGGGTCCTTGATTTAGTCCAACTGGAAAAGATGCAGTAATCACGGCCCCCCTGTTCGATGTGTCATATCTCAGGCAATGGGGGTCACAGCACCGCCAAGATTTTATCAGTGCCTTATCAACATGTGTTTCGGATTGCATTCCGCTCCGTCCGACGTTCTCACAATGTTCTCACAACACTCTCCCCCCCTCCATTTTTGTGTAGTGGCATTTCTGCTCCAGTTCTCAAGCCCAGACTCCATGCATGCAAGCCATTACGCATTGACGTAATTGTTTATGAATATGCTGCATTAATGTTTTTCTCATTGATTTTTGGCCCACCTGGAAACGCTTAGAGAAGGTTGTGTCAAGAAACTCTTTCTTTCTTTCTTTCTTTCTTTCTTTCTTTCTTTCTTTCTTTCTTTCTTTCTTTCTTTCTTTCTTTCTTTCTTTCTTTCTTTCTTTCTTTCTTTCTGTCTTTCTGTCTTTCTTTCTTTCTGTCTTTCTTTCTTTCTTTCTGACTTTCTTTCTGTCTGTCTGTCTTTTTCTTTCTGCCTTCTTTTCTGTCTTTTTTCTTTGTCTGCGGTTAAACAAAAGCTTTTATTTTCACCTCCGTCACCATGGACCCCGGTCTGCAAAGACATATGTGGGCCGGCATGGTTTTGAAATATATTCTGGAGAGCAGACCCCTCTCCATCTTGCCAGGCTGGGCAGTTTCTGTTTTGGTGCACAGGCTAATTGCCCGCTCTCTCGCTCGCTTGCTCGCTCGTTTGTCTGGACATCTCTCGCCTGCCATACTGTTTGTTTTGGACTCTGTCACTAATGAGTAAGTCTGGTGCCAGGGATCTCTTCGTCTGGCTCATTTTCCTAAAGGGAGAAAAAGGGAACTTTCCGGAAGTTTTTTTTTCCCCTCTCTCCCTCCTCCCGCCTTTAAAATCCTTGTTAATTTTCTATACTCCTCCACGTTTGCGTACAGCAACCCAGTGCAATTTGTGTCGCCTGTGCAGTTTCTGCAACCACCTTTTCTCTGTCGCTCTCAGAGTTGTCCCAGTTGGTGGCTGTTAAGCCTGTTACTCTTCGAAAGCGTCCCCGGAACATCTCCAGAAGCTATTGAACTGCAGGCTAATCCAATCCTGAAAGAAGGCTCGGCAGGACGCTCGCCGCATACTAAACACGGCACCCGTAGTCACTGAGGGTACTGCCTTACTCGATCCACGAAAGGCAGGCACCAAGTGGTCACAGCTAATCGCCTACAGTACACTGCTAAGTTCCAACCCTCCAAACATGGGAAAGATAAATGGAATGTTGCCCCTACATACTGGAACACAGACATGGCATGCTGCAACATAGGGAGAGTATTCCGGAACACAGGGGCTCCATTCTGAAACACTTGGATACAGAATATATTCACATTTAAAGAGAGTTGTGTACATGTTTGTGTGTGTGTGTGTGTGTGTGTGTGGCGAATGTGTTTATCTATGTTTGTGTGTGTGTGTGTTTCTGTCTGTCTGTGTGTGTGTATGTGTGTGTCTGTGTTTGTTTGTGTCTGCGTGTGGTCGCAGGGAAAGGCACAACCATTAGCATGCATTCAAGCACTACCATGGGAAAGCACTTCAGTAATAATCATCGGTCCACACCACCCACCCACCACCCACCGATATCTCCTCTCCTCCCCAGTAGCCTTCTCTCCTTAGCCCTCTAGATCTCCTGTTATAAGTAGTCTGAATGCAGTACAGAACAGCCTTGTAACCTGCAGGTGTAAATCTGTGCCGAATCAGGAAATAATGAAAACCAGCATCAGCAGTTCACAGCACAAGATGTTTATCACACTTGTCAGGGTTCTACCACTCCCTCCCCAAAGCCCCCTTTCTCATATGCACAGACCCCATATGCACACTCACACACACACACACACACACACACACACACACACACACACACATCACCCCTCACAGTCATGTACTCCCCCACACACATACCCCCACGCACACACACACACACACACACACACACACACTCACACACACACAGCGTCTCTTAAAATGTGCATTAGAGGGGAACCCTGCGAGCGGTGAGGCCATAGCTCTCTGTGATGGATGAGGTGATAGCTGCCACTGGCCAAGCACACCATCATGTGAATAATTAAAATGGCGCCAGCCAGCACAGGAACAATTACAGGAGAGAGGCAATATGTGTGTGTGTGCATACGTGCACATGTGTGTCTTTGTGTGTGTGTGTGTGTGTGTGTGTGTTTGTGTGTGTGTTGAGTGATGGAGTGTGACACATATGTAGGAATCCTGTGCAGTCTCATTTAAGCAGAGATCCATAACAGCCATAACATCCAGAGGGATGTGTGTGTGTGTGTGTGTGTGTGTGTGTGTGTGTGTGTGTGTGTGTGTGTGTGTGTGTGTGTGTGTGTGTGTGTGTGTGTGTGTGTGTGTGTGTGTGTGTGTGTGTATTGGGTGATAGAGTGTGACACATGCAGAAAGACCTCGTAGTCTCATTTAACCAGATATCCATAACATCCAGAACCTTGGGGTATTGGCTCATCCTAAATTTAGACACCTCGACGACCTCCACCCAATTGGATGTAGTGAAAATGCCTAAAGGAAGGAAATGCTACTAGAAAGGAAATGGTGAAAGCATGTGCTATAGATTTGCTGGCCAATGAAATGCAATACCTGGTTGCCATTGACTACTCTTAGGTCAAACACTGGTGGAATGTTAGACGTGATCGCCATAGCTACTGTCAGGTCAAACACCAGAAGAATGTTAGACATGACAGCTTTAGCTACTATGAGGTCACAAATACTGGAAGAACTTTAGAACATGGTTGCCATAGATACGCTCAGGTTAACAACAGGAAGAATGTGAGGCATAATTGCCACAGCTACAGTAAGGTGACTTCAGCTGTCTGAGGTCTTGTGTGTACAATACATACAGTAACTACGATCATGTCAGCACACCAGAACATAATGGCAGGGGGGGAAAAATACTGTGTGTGTGTGTGTGTGTGTGTGTGTGTGTGTGTGTGTGTGTGTGTGTGTTTTGTGTGTGTGTGTGTGTGTTTGTTTTTACTGTAAGTAACAAGCATTGTTTCTGGCAGGTCAAGTGTATATACATCAGACAAAGACCCATGGAGTGGAAATACAAAAATAAAACATTCCTATGTTTCCTGAACATGCTAGCACCACTCCACCTTTCATGTGTGACTCACTCATTAGAGGGAGAGAGAGAGAGGGAGTGTGTGTGTGTGTGTGTGTGTGTGTGTGTGTGTGTGTGTGTGTGTGTGTGTGTGTGTGTGTGTGTGTGTGTGTGTGTGTGTTGGTGTCAAGTTCATTATTTCATTCTTTCTAGAATGTTTTTCTCTTTGAGTTAAAAGGATCTGTCAGACGAAACAAAGTCGCTTCGCTTTCTGCACAGACTCATCGCTAGGAGAAATCTGTTTCTCTCTCCTTTCTCCCTTCGACTCCATCCACTTATTCCCTTTTTCCTCCTCTCTCTCTTGTGTGTATCGCTCTCTCCCTGTCTCTATCTTTCTTCTCCCTTTTCCTCCCTCCCTTTGCGAGTGAACAGATAGATCTTATGCAGCCTGTCACATAAAGCAGAAATAGATTTGCTTTTATAGGAAGCACAAACTCTGTGGTAAGCAGCAGAACATCCTGGCAGTCATGCGCGAAAGACTGGGGGAGGCGGAGATGAAGACAGCACTGGAGACAAGCATAGCAAGAGTCCGATCAGGGAACACGTTGACGGATCATTTACTGTCCGTGTACATATTCATATAGATGTTAGAAAGAAAATCGTACTTTCATAAGTGTGTGTGTGTGTGTGTGTTAACACTGAAAGCATATCTGTTAATGCTGCAGTGGTACATTTGATCTGGCATGCGAGTCATAATTTATCAATATCACATGCATTTTATTATTATTTTGACAACCGGACTTTATCAAGAGAGACGATGCGTTAAAGCCCATGTCCCCAATTAGATCACCATCAGTGCTGCTTTGTACATCCTCAGCTCCAGTAATAATGTAATAACAGCCTTGATCCAGAATGTTTCATACAGTATTTGTGCCTCGTTTGCCTATTTACACACTCATGGTTCATAGCCAGCAGTGCAAATGTTGATTTTTTTTTTTTAGTCTTTGAGCACCACATGTCTCATTAAATTGTCTTGCATGACTGTTAGTCCTTCGTCACCTCCATTTTGTCTCTGTGCCACACTCCCCTTCCCAAATGACAACAGAGGAGGAACTGTAATAATCCGTCGGGAGGCCAGAATTGGAGGCCCTGTCTAATGTGGTGGAAATGAAATGATTAATAATTTAAGCACAGGTCATGAATCAACTTCATGTTTGCTCTTGTGAGGCGCAGACGACACGCTGCTCGCATGGTACGTCAAGGCGACTGCAGCCGCTTGCCTGAAATCACCGAAAAAGCTATTCTCAAGCGCATCACTGTAATCCACGGAAATAGCCAAGCCTCGTCTCACGACGAGATGTTTTTTTTTTTGTTTTTTTTTTCTTTCTTTTTTCAAAAATGTCCCCCAAGGTGAGACTCCATTTTGGTGGCCTATTTTTTTTTTTTTTTTACGATGGCTGATATTTCTACACAAAAGTAAGGGGAACAATCATGTCGTTTATCCTCTCATACACAGACACACACACAGACACACACAAACACACTCTCCATCCATAGCCATGCCATACCCTCGGTGGTCACATCCGAGCAGACGGGTTAGTTTATTTCGCCGTGGTAATATCCACTCAGGCTGCCGCGCCGCCTCTCCCGGGGGAAATGTGTGGCAGAGGTCATGCGGCAGCGACTGAAAGCGAAACCCTCGCTGCAGTTTCCTCCCCGGGGAGCGCTTCCAAAGTGCCTCTTGCTTCCCCCCATCACAGCGGGGCCTGATGCACCTGATCACTCATGCCTGTGTGTGTCGCCTGTCCAGGGACATAAAGCAGTGCCACATACTCAACCCTGTGTCTCTCTCCTTTCTTTTTCCCATATTCCCTCTCTCTTTCTCTGTCTCTCTCACTCACTCTCTCTCCCTGTCTTTTGCTCTCTCTCTCTCTCTCGCTGTCCTTTGCTGTCTCTTTCTCTGTCTCTCTCTGTCTGTCTGTCTGTCTCTCTTTCTCTGTCTCTGTCTCTCTCTCTCTCTCTCTCTCTCTCTCTCTCTCTCTCTCTCTCTGTCTGCAGGTGCTGGTTGCGTCTGGACACCTACTTCATCTGGAGTTTCATAGGCCCTGCCACACTAATCATAATGGTGAGTGTCCCCCTCTGATAATATATGTGTGCGTGCGTGTGTGTGTGTGTTTGATCATAATGGTGAGTATCCTCTTCCAATTACCAGTCAATTCACCAGGCCACAGGCTGCATGACCTACAATTGTTTAGTGTGTATGTGTGTGTGTGTGTCTTTATGCTTATTTAACATGTACGTGTGTGTGTGGTGTGTGTGTGTTTGTGTATGTTTATTTAACATGTAAATGTGTGTGTCTCAGGTGTCATGCGCTTACAGTAACCGCCTTGACTGTTCTGCCCTACAAAAGCAAAGTACACAAAGTATGTGGTCATAGAAACTGAAAAAAAAATGTCTTTAAAGTTGTCACACTGCCTAGTCAAACATGCTGTAGGTAGTATAGTAGTGATGCTTTTATGTACTTTCTTAATAGGAGGAAACAAGAGATTTAGTCACAAGACAAAGGAGATGTTATAAAGTCAATTTACAGTCTAAACTCAATTTGACAAATTAGGCAGTTAGTGCTTTTTGGCTTTTGTAGGGCAGACTTGCTTAGGGTGGCTAAATTGCCAACAGCATGAGGACCAACCTAAGATGTGCCTTAACTGGGTGCAAAACTGTGGAAGTGGAAGTGCTTACGGAGTGAAATGTCTGTTTAGAAGGTGCATTTCAGGTCTTTTTTTTGCTCCAATGTGTGCAGCACTTTCACATGTGGTCGAGACCGCAGTTCTGTTGTTTTGAGCGGAGACTAATTGTTGCAGCATGCATTCTGGAAAGGTAGAGTAGGCACCTGCTTACTCTATAGGCTAGTTCTATCCTTTCTTTAATAATAATAATAATAATAATAATAATAATAATAATAATAATAATAATAATAATAATAATCTATACTTGTATAGCACATTTCATACATACAAGATGCAGCTCAAAGTGCTTTACAGTTTGGCAAGGCCACCACAAGACAACATTTCTTGCAGTCCAGTGGCCTCGGAGTGGATTAACACAGTAACAAAATGACTTAGTGACGCAATGTCCCATTAATGCGGGCTCTTGGGTGACGCAATAATGTCGAGTAATGTAATGTTTGCGCTAAAAAAGGAACCATAAATTAAAGGCACCCCTCCACCCTTTCTGTCTGTCTGTCTGCCTGCCTGCCTGTCTACCTGTCTGTTTGTCTGTCTGCCTACCAGTTGGTCTGTCTTTCTGTTTGTAAAGCTATGCTTGTCTGTCTGTCTGTCTGTCTCTCTCCCTATCCATTCCTCCCACCCTCCCTCCCTCTCACACACACTCACACACACACACACACACACACATACACTCACACACACAATATGTTCTCCTCTGTCACCCGTGTTGCATTGTTCATGACTTAGCTGCTAGCGGGCGGTCTGTCATGCTACAGTGACACTGCCGGTATGTAACAAGCCTCTTAGCTGCTTCACCGCTCCGCTCCGCTGCCAGCCCTCGGCAAAGACGTGCTGGGACAGAGGAAGAGGAAGAGAGAGAGGAGGAGAAAGAGGAAGAGAGAGAGGAGGAGAAAGAGGAAGAGAGAGAGAGGAGGAGAACGAGGGAGAGAGAGAGAGGAGGAGAAAGAGGAAGAGAGAGAGAGGAGGAGAAAGAGGAAGAGAGAGAGGAGGAGAGAGAGGAGGAGAAAGAGGAAGAGAGAGGAGGAGAAAGAAAGAAGAGGAGAGAGAGGATGAGAAAGAGGAGGAGAAAGAGTAAGAGAGACAGGAAAAGTGTTCAGTGTTCATCTTCAGTCTGATCCGCCTCCCAATTATGATTGATGCTGTGGCCTCCCTGTAATACTGAGCTCCTGATCGGCTCTGTGCAGGAGAGACAGCAGCTCTGAATGTGTGTGCAGCGAGGCCACACACACACACACACACACACACACACACACACACACACACACACACACACACACTCACACACACACACACACACACACACACACACACACACCACACACACACACCACACACAGACATGTTCTTGTTCCTACTTATTTTGCTATACGCATGGGTGCACATACATTGACACACATGTGCGCACACAGACAATAGAGAACCTTTTCTCACTCACACAGGACAACTGGTCGCACACACACACACACACACACACACACACACACACACACACACACACACACACACACTCCCACTCCCACTCACAAACACACACACACATAGACACACAGACACACACACACACACACACACACACACTCACAAACACACACACACATAGACACACAGACACACACACTGACACACACACAGACACACTCAAACACACACACACACACACACACACACACACACACACACACACAGACACACACTGACACGTGTTCTTATTCCTCTTTTTTTACATGCGTATGCACAGAGAGACCAAACTTTGTTCTGTCTGTTGTGTGTCACACACACACACACTTGTACTCACACGAGTCAGTCACACACACACACTTGTACTCACACGAGTCAGTCACACACACACACACTTGTACTCACATGAGTCAGTCACACACACACTCACACTTGTATGCCTCTGTGTCCCCAAAGGTGTTCATACTGTACCCTCACACACATACACACACAGGAAACTTAACCACCTTTCCTACAGTACCTGTTCCAGTCCAACACACATGGCCTGTACCCTCACACACATACACACACAGGGAACCTAACCACCTTTCCTACAGTACCTGTTCCAGTCCAACACACATGGCCTGTACCCTCACACACACATACACACACAGGGAACCTAACCACCTTTCCTACAGTACCTGTTGCAGTCCAACACACATGGCCTGTACCCTCACACACATACACACAGGAAACTTAACCACCTTTCCTACAGTACCTGTTCCAGTCTAACACACATGGCCTGTACCCTCACACACATACACACACAGGGAACTTAACCACCTTTCCTACAGTACCTGTTGCAGTCCAACACACATGGCCTGTACCCTCACACACATACACACACAGGGAACCTAACCACCTTTCCTACAGTACCTGTTCCAGTCTAACACACATGGCCTGTACCATCACACACACATACACACAGGGAACTGAACCACCTTTCCTACAGTACCTCTTGCAGTCCAACACACATGGCCTGTACCCTCACACACATACACACACAGGGAACTGAACCACCTTTCCTACAGTACCTGTTCCAGTCCAACACACATGAGCTGTACCCTCACACACATACACACACAGGGAACTGAACCACCTTTCCTACAGTACCTGTTGCAGTCCAACACACATGGCCTGTACCCTCACACACATACACACACAGGGAACCTAACCACCTTTCCTACAGTACCTCTTGCAGTCCAACACACATGAGCTGTACCCTCACACACATACACACACAGGGAACTTAACTACCTTTCCTACAGTACCTGTTCCAGTCTAACACACATGGCCTGTACCATCACACACACATACACACACAGGGAACCTAACCACCTTTCCTACAGTACCTGTTCCAGTCTAACACACATGGCCTGTACCATCACACACACATACACACAGGGAACTGAACCACCTTTCCTACAGTACCTGTTGCAGTCCAACACACATGGCCTGTACCATCACACACACATACACACACAGGGAACCTAACCATCTTTCCTACAGTACCTCTTGCAGTCTAACACACATGGCCTGTACCCTCACACACATACACACACAGGGAACTGAACCACCTTTCCTACAGTACCTCTTGCAGTCCAACACACATGAGCTGTACCCTCACACACATACACACAGGGAACTGAACCACCTTTCCTACAGTACCTGTTGCAGTCCAACACACATGGCCTGTACCCTCACACACATACACACACAGGGAACTGAACCACCTTTCCTACAGTACCTCTTGCAGTCCAACACACATGGCCTGTACCCTCACACACATATATCCAGCACATGCACGTATGCTGCTTACATTGCCATAGCAACTTCTCCAGCAGCATCAAATGGACAATATCACTGTTATATCTGCCCCATTCTTCCTTTCTTCCTTTTTCCCTTTTTCTTTCTTTCTTTCTTTCTTTCTTTCTTTCTTTCTTTCTTTCTTTCTTTCTTTCTTTCTTTCTTTCTTTCTTTCTTTCTTTCTGTCTTTCTTTCTTTCTTTCTTTCTTTCTTTCTTTCTTTCCTTTTTTCTTTCTTTCGTTCTGTCTTTCTTTCTTTCTTTCTTTTTCCAAATCATGTGTCCCTTGTCACGGCTGGGTCTATTTCGGTGTCTCTGTGCATAGCGATTGTCCGCATTTGCATGTGATTAGGTGCCTCGCAGGCTGCTAGACCTCCTCCTGAGATGGCCCGATGGAGAGGTGGGCAGACAGTAGACTAATGAACACACTCCTGACACTCCTTAGACTGTCTCTATTCACAGTGCTTCAGCACCTGCGAGTGCTGTGTGTGTGTGTGCCTCCATGTGTGTGCTTGTTCGCTTGAGTGTATGCACTTGTGTGTGTGTGTGTGTGTGTGTGTGTGTGTGTGTGTGTGTGCCTCCATGTGTGTGTTTGTTCACTTGAGTGTATGCACGTGTGTGTGTGTGTGTGTGTGTGTTGTACGTGTGTGTGTGTGTGTGTGTGTGTGCATGTGTGTCTCCATGTTTGCCTTTGTTTATTTGCATGTATGCACATTTGTGTATCTTGTGTGTGTGTCTGCATATGTGTCTTTGTTAACTTGCGTGTACACACGCGTCTGTGTGTGTGTGCATGCATGTGTGTCTTGGTTCACTTGCAAGCACCCTCGTGTGTGTGTGTGTGTATGTTAGTGTGTGTGTGGATGGTGTTAATGCAAATGGGAAGATCGTCCTCCATACTTGCGCTTGATGTACCACATATAATCTTGCAATTAAGCTGACATTTACATCCAGTGGCTTTGTTCACGTTGAGTAACCACACTGCCTGTCAGCCGGTCGGCCAGGAAGACATCCTACGAGCCTCCTACGAGCCTGAATTTTAATATCATAGCCCTTTATGTCCCTCAGTCTTGTTTCAAAGGTGCTCCATCACCTAGTGCGCCACCATCAAAGCGCTGTCAGACATTTTGCTGGTGTTTAACAAGACGAGTGGTAGGTATGTATTTGATGTTTAAATCTTTTTATGTCTTTCTTTTTGTTCTCTCTCTCTCTCTCTCTCTCTCTCTCTCTCTCTCTCTCTCTCTCTCTCTCTCTCTCTCTCTCTCTCTCTCCTCTCTCTCTCTCTCTCTCTCTCTCTCTCTCTCTCTCTCTCTCTGTCTCTCTCTGTCTCTCCTTTTGCCTGCAGCTGAACGTGATCTTCCTGGGAATTGCGCTCTACAAAATGTTCCATCACACGGCCATCCTCAAACCAGACTCTGGCTGCTTGGACAATATTAAGTAAGAGCTTTGCCTCGCACTCTCTCTTCCTCTCTCTCTCTCTTTTTCTTTCTATCTCTCTCTTTCTGTCTTTCTCTCTCTCCCTCTCTCCCTCTCCCTCTTTCTCTCTCTCTCCCT
>CM050200.1:6753209-6765709 GCA_027475355.1 Coilia nasus
GTAAATGGGGAAAGAAACCTTGTTGAAATTGTCATCCGAAAGCAACACGTATGAATTGTGTCATAATCCCAATTTCTGTGATTCCCCTTGGCTTTGTGTTGCCATTTATTTCTCTGCTGCTCTTGTACGTCACCCACACAGTCAGACAGCAATACACTGTCGAATCAGCCCATAATCAATCAAAATGCCACCGCATGTTAGCGAGGAGACTAAAATGCGTCCCTGTCGCTGTCTAGAAATAGGCATCTCTATGTCTGTATGTTGTTACTAAGCTTTCACAGCAGTAATCTGTAAGTACCGGCAGGGCTGCAAGATCTCAGGCATGGTGCCTGAAATCAGGCGTGGGACAGTGGGGGCTACGTTTGCCAGTACATGGTCATACTAACTTTGAAACCTTAATTTCAGGCATGGAATTATTTCTTTCTGTATGTCCTGTATCTGGGAGCGCACAGTAGCACAAAAATATTACAATCACACAGACAGAAACGGGCCCCTATACAGTCCAGATGCTTCTAACACAGTTATGTATATAATGGCAATTTGCTTTACTGGATACCTTCATCCTACTGTGATATATCTGACTGCATGTGTTTTTTAAACTATATAATTCACTTTTTGTTTCCTGTTGTGTTTATCATTAATGCATGCTGATGCTGTGTTTTTCTTGTGTGTTTTTTTTTATATTTATACATGTATTTATATTCTGTCTGCCATGCTTGTGTGTCTTTGCTTTACTTTTCTGCATGTCTAGCTATCATTATTATGATGGATGCATAGTTGTGGAATGGCACGGGTAAGACCGAATAACAATTTGTGTGTGTGTGTGTGTGTATGTGTGTGTGTGTGTGTGTGTGTGTGTGTGTGTGTGTTTGGTCCCCACACTACCTGTACAATAGACACAACTGTAGAACGCCATCTTGCCTTCGTTCCTCTGTGTGCATGTCATGTTTCGTTCTGTCTGTTATCTTACCTCAGCCATATTTCCTCCCTGTTCCTTCTTGTGGTCATCATAGCTCACCCTACGGTGCTCTCTGCGCTAGGTAGTCTCACTTTTAAGCAGGGTAGTTTTTCAAGTAGGTATAGTTTTAAGCAAATGTGGTTTTTATTAGTGTCAAAATGCAGTAAATGAATGAGATTGTGAAGCATGTCATTGAGGAGATCTTGCACTTAAGAAACAGTTGAACGACTGCACCAGTGTAAAGAGTTTTTGGAGGCTTTGACATGTGGCTTCGACACTAATTTTGTGAGAAGGTTATTTGAGACCGCACATAAAAATCAATATCCGCATTAACGCCATGCAGAGAGCGGGCATAAAAGCCATCTTATCCTCCGGCGTGAGGTTGAGCGATACGCACGCTCCGTGCAATGGCTCGTCTCATCAATAGTTTAGCAATTAGCTTCCTGCTGGTTTTGTAGACGGCGTTTATGTTGGCCTCTTCACAGGCAACTTATTAGTGTTCGTTCTGGAGGTGCGAAGCAAAGCACAGAGCTCCAGTCTGAATCCACTAACCCAATTACTCAATTACTTCAGCCATTCACATGCAGATCGTGGCGTCTGTACAGTCTTTTTTCGTGTGAATTATAGTTAATTCAATTCAGTTAATTCATCACTCCAGAGGTGCTACACAAGGTGTACTTTTATGTGCAGGTTTAAAAATGGGGTGGGAAAAAAAAAGAACTTTAGCTGCAGGAAGTGAATACTGATCCATCAAGTGAAATTTCGTTTCTTAAATTTCTGAGGAAAGTGTAAGATAATGCCACCTTTTTCTCTCATTTCATCCAGAAAAGAAAAAGGCAGGGGCTGGGGGCACACTTAAGTGGTGATCTAGTCAGAGGCAGTTATGTGTTCCAATGCAGCAGGAATATGAACATACGCATACACTCACACACCACAGACACACACACACACAAACACACACACACACACACACACACAAGTTAATGCAAGCTGTCTGATCCTCCTATATGTCAGTAAATAGAGTACAGGTGATTTTGATTTGGTAATCCTCATGACCATTGCAATGATGTCACACCCCAAACCGGTAATTGCAGCATTAGGACAGTGATAAAATAGCATCTGAGGCTGTGGATATTCCTCTGTCATTGTGAAAGTACAATCACATTTTTGCATGGGGATTGAAAACTGCTACGCATAAGGAAAATTACTATTTGACATGGTTGTTTGTCATGCTTAGCGGCGAGTCAGTGATGTACCATTTACGTTCACGCATTAAACTGTTCACAGCTGATAGCACCCACCGCAGTTCTGAAACACACTCATTTCACTTTACCCCCCGTGCCTTACTTATCGATAACTTAAGCGTCCGGCTTGCCGTAGCCGCTCTGAAATCAGCATATTCATGAGGCGGAGTCCTGATCTTTCTGTTCTATAAGTAACACCCAGAGAAACAATGGTCTGCAGCGCCGAGGTCAATATTTTCTTCCTCTCTCGTTCAACTCTCCCCTACCTTCACTTTCTCTCTCTCTCTCTCTCTCTCTCTCTCTCTCTCTCTCTCTCTCTCTCTCTCTCATCCTCTCTTTTTTGAGCTTTCTTTCTTTCTCTCTCTTTCTTTGTTATTTTTTTTTTCCAAACGGGCCAGCTCCTTTTTCGTGCAGCTCTCGCCCCATCCCCGGGACCAATCAACGTGATGAAGTGCCTTCTCCCAACAGGTCATTAAGACAGACCTGGGAAAATGATGCTTAATGGCTCCCCCCGCAATTTCATAAATCATTTATTTTCGCGCTGCACCTGGCCCATTTATTAAGAGGCATGGGAGGAGAAGAGAGGGCCCTGCACAACCCTGGTACATGTGCACCACCGCAGTTCTTCACACACTTTTGTGCTGGGGTGGGGTGGAGTGTGTGTGTGTGTGTGTGTGTGTGTGTGTATGTGTTTGTGTTTGTATTTGTGTGTGTGTGTGTGTGTGTATGGTTTTAGTGAGGGTGTGTATGTGTGTGTGGTGTTGGTGGGTGTGTGTGTGTGTGTGTGTGTGTGTGTGTGTGTGTGTGTGTGTGTGTGTGTGTGTTTGTGGGATTAACTTGCTGGGTAATCGCCCACCGCACCTGCAGCTCCTTCACAAAGCTGGGCTTGTGATTTTTCAACCCCCCACACAACCACAGAACACACACACACACACACACACACACACACCACACACAAACATATACGGTACACACACGCACACTCACCACAGGCATACAAACACATACACACACTCACCTCGCCTCGTGCACACACACACCTTACATAAAGCCATGTGCCCACACACACACAAACCCACAAACACACACACTCCTTGCACACACCACAACCCAATCACAATCAGGTCCGGAACAGAACAGATCCTTCAGACCCCAGATTACTGCAACAGCCCCATCTCAGTGCACAATGCTCATCAGGTCCTGTCCTGTGCCTCCAGCCCATGAACCGAATCATTCCCTGGCAACGTGATTTGTGGTGCACCCCTCCTCTCCTGTCACCTCCAAGTCATTTAGGGGCTCCTGATTGTGTCAAGACCCCACCTCTTCAAGTCACAAGAACACCTTTTTCTTTTCAGTGAATAGGCCTATTTGCTGTTTACCCCAGACAAGGGGACTAGTAAGCTACTCTTCCCCATACAATCCAGCCTGACACACCCCACTGCAGACACCCCAACCTGCAGAAACTCGTTTCAGGGAGGTCAACAATGCCACATTGTCGTGAATTGTGGGACATTTTGTGTTACTTGTGGGCATCCAGTAGCTGCTTCTCAAATGTGGGAGACTCCCGGAGGTCGGGGGAGACTTGGGATGCCAGCCACTGCTAGCATACCTTAGCATAAAAGAAAGGTTGCTGGTTGTTTTCTTTGCATCAGGGGTGGAAAATAACTTTGCAAGATGTGAATTTTTACCAGACACTGACAAATAAATTGTAAAATTTACCATCCACTCAGCAGTAAATTCTTATTATTTTGTGTCCAAAATCTACCAGCCACTTTCATATTTTTACCAGCATTTGGCTGGTGGCTGGTGCAAATTTCCATCCCTGCTACACATGGAGAAGGGGACACGCATACCTTTCTTTTCTCTCTGTTAGCAATAACCCAGCGTGACGGGCCTGATGTTAGCATAGCCTTGCATAGTTATGTGGATTGGGGTTACACAAGTGACGCCAAGCAATGCATCCCACTGGTTACAATTAGGGAATTTAGTTATGCATTCCTCCCAGGCCACAGGTTTAACCAAGGGGATCTATACAAAAAGGCATACATGCATCCACCGTGCCTGCTGTCATGTGTACAGTATAGGGTCATATAAGGTCATCTATAAATATTTCCAGCAGTGACTTAAAGCTCCCACTGCATGGGGGTAAAACATGTCCGTCCTTCGTGAAAAACAAAGACAAAAAAAAAAATAGAAATGCTCACAAAGCGGCTTTCAGTCAGTCATATGTATACATATGAGGTTTTTTAACCACACTCGTTTGCAGGCCAACATAATGGTGCGTATCTCGTTCTCCCCCCTCGCCACAAAAAAAAAGGTGCCCTGCTCCTTTAATCACGGTGGCTGCCCTAACCTAGTTATGTAATCAGCCCCCCTCTAGATCTGATAATGCAGGGAATGTCATAAATATTTGGGGTTAAAACCCAATAACGTCCATGTTTTATGGTAATTTTTTAGAAATGCTTTGACACGTAATGTAATCATGTTTTTGGCAATATGCGTATAGGCTATTAACCAGTGGGTGATTTAATGCCTTTTTAGGTAAATCAAATCGAGCCAAGTTATAAAATTATTACAGTTTATGACATATTTGATTTAGTTAAGTCCAAAATGTATTGCTGTTTTGTGCAATGATGTTATTGGGGTATTATTTCATTTTTTGGCATTCATTGAACCCAACTGGCTATGCATCTGACCGCATCTCATGCTGTGTTAACTGCATTTACACAGGCTGAACTTTAACGTCCTGAATGTGGGAATCGGTAGCACTTTAAGTGGGCTGTGGTGACCTATAAATCAGTGTTTTATGGGGCATTTGGGGTATGGCTTTGCCTTATAAACATTACATATACAAGTTAGCATCTTTAAACTCATTATTATTACATTACAGTGCAGTTAGCAGATGCTAGTTATTCAAACGCTATGGGTCGTGCTTCAGGAGTGGTATTTTTATTTTGCCCAGGGGAAAGGGGGGGGGGGTGGTCTGGGGTGCTCAGTGATGAGGGCTTGCAAAAAAATTACACAGACGTAGTTACATGTTCGATTCCAGGGTCGACGACCATTGCGACCCTGAACAGCGCACTTAACCCTCTAAGTGGTTTCCGAGGGACTGTCCCTGTAGTTAGTTCACTGTATGTCCCTCTGAGTACCAGTGTCTGCTAAGTGACATTGTAATGTAATGTAACATATGTCACCTGTTTATCTTTTTTTTTAAGCATTCACTATTTCAATAGCCTCTTCTCAGAAAACGGAATGGTTTTATCAACAAGTTTGTGTTTCACCCTTCTGTTTTTTGTGTTTTTTTTTTTTTTTTTGTTTCACCTTTTCAATTTACTGTGCCACAAACCCTCATGCTGCTGTTCTCCAGCTACGAGGATTACCAACCTGAAATCAAGTAAGGATTAAAAATGGACTACCTGGTTCTCCTTTCCTTATGCCCTTACAAAGTCTTAGTGCCCTCTCCCAAAACCCTTAACCATTCTCCTACACCCATCTCCCCCCCAAACACCCCCCGCCATACACACACACACACACACACACACACATCTGCCCCTGCCAACAGCGCCACCACCAACAACACCCCCACCACCACCTCAGCTCAGCTCAGCCCAGCAACACGGTTCTCCTTTCCCAATCCTTCACAATTACGTCTCCGCACACTACCAAAACCCTCCGGACACCCCTACACACACACCCCCCCATCCCACCAACCACCTAGCACCACCTACACCCCCTCAGCTCAGTTCAGCCCAGCGACAGGGACTCGTGTCTATTTTGGGAGCCCCATCTCCGTCCCTCCCTCCCTCCCTCCCCTCGTCCCTTCTCTTCCTGTCTTCCTGTCGCTGCCGCCCCTGTCAGTCTCAAAGGGCTGTTCATCAGGAGCCTATTTAAAATCTCCCGTGTGTCTCCACCCCTTCACACACACACACGCAAACACACACACATACACACACACATCGCTCTCCCTCCCAGTTCGACACAGACACACACCCACCGGCCCACTCTCCCAGTTCAACACACGCACACACACACACACACACACACACACGCACACACACACATGAGTACACACATACATCACTCCTGCCCCACCTGCTCTCCCAGTTCGTTGCTTTGCTTCTGCACAGTGCATAGTGTACACTTAACATTTAGAGCCATGCGATGATACATTTATTCATTATTTCTTGAGCTTCTGTCATTAGCAAACACCTTGCCCTTTTAATATGGTACGCCGCTAACTAGCTAGCACCCGCTAATCCATTGCCGGTATGCCCAAGTGATTAAAATGGAAACACAGCACTTGAGTTTTGCTGTTCAGTCTTATTGATTGCTGTGTTCTGTACATTGAGTTGTGTATTGGGATGTATGTATTCCAATCACAGGACTCCAATTAGCGGCCTTACAGTGGCATTTGCGTGCTCTTCAGAGCCAATCTATGAGATGGGTCTTAGGGAGAAACACCATTAAGATTCGCATGGGTCCTCTGTCAACTGCCCAGTTCCTGTAGCCCTTTGGCAAGTCTCTTTTTCCTTAGCAATTAAGCAAATGTTATACACACACACACACACACATTTACATACATTCATACACACACATACATAGACACCAGAGGCGACTCCTCCATTGAGGAAAGGGAGGAAGATCCTCCCTTAAAGAAAGAACTTGCAGGATAAATTTATAAAAATCATAGATATTTCATAAATAAACAAAAAACATGTCAAAACAGCTGGAATAATTGTATTTCATCACTTTGAAAACTGAAAAAAGTCACCAAAATATTGTCCTCCCTTACTCCCTCATTGACATCCATTATAAACGCTACGAACCTGGGCGATCCGCGGGCTCCTTTTTTAACATGGAGTGAATGGCAAAAAGGGAGGAACGTCCTCCCTTTAGGCGGGTCAGTTCAAATTGCTCGCCTGTCATCAATCAGCCAATCAGCGGAGCTGCATTCGTGAATGGCCAATCGGAATGAACGAGGGGGTTGACAGGTTGACACGCAAGGTCTTGTACAACTGTCATTTTCGACAGACCTGTCATTCGTGATAGTGCGGACAGCGGAGAGTTTTAGCTTTTGTAGGATTTTGCTTTGTTGTGCATCAATAAAAAAAGATGGAAAATCGAGACGTTGTATTCATAATGTTAAATACGCCATTTCACACACTGGAGTACAATGAGAAGGTGAAAATCAAAACAGAGGGGAGACCAGTTCCAAAAATTGATATCGAAAAACCGAATGGTAAGGTCAGTGTGTTTAACACCACATGGTATCAAAGATACCCATGGCTAACTGCTAGTGTTACGACCAATCGTCTATACTGCTGGCCTTGCCTGTTGGTAGGGAAATCACAAACATGGTCTGTGCAGGGATTTAGTGACCTTAAAAATTTGGACAGGGCCACCAAGCGTCACGACAAGTGCAACTACCACGTTGGTGCAGCTATTCGCCTAAAATTGCTAGGTAGCGTGCCAGTTGATCAGCTTGTGGATGAGGGTGCCCGGTTGCAAGCGGCTCAGCACAATGCTAAAGTGCGTCGTAATAGGGATACACTAAAGCGTTTGATTGATGCTACGGCGTATTTGGGCATGCAGGAGCTGGCTTTTAGGGGACGGGATGAAGGACCAAATTCAGATAACAAGGGCAACTATAGGGAGTTGGCTGAACTGATAGCACGATACGACCATTTGCTTACAGAGCAGCTGCAGTCTTCTGGTGTTTTCAGTGGCATGTCCAGTGGCATTCAGAATGATTTGATCTGTGCAATAGCCACCTCCATCAAAGACAAAATTGCTAAGGAATTAGACATGACTCCCTTCTTTTCCTGGCAAATTGATGAGACCACTGATGTAAGCTGTCATTCCCAGCTCTCAATTATGATGAGGTTCGTTGACAATCAGGGCGTAATTCAAGAACGTTTTCTGGGGTTTTTTGATGTCTCGTGTGGGCGAAATGCGCAGTCCTTGTTTGAGTTTGTGCAATCAGAGATGTCGAGGTACAACTTTGCTGAGAAGTTAGTTGCACAAACGTACGATGGTGCTGCAGTGATGGCCTCGGCTCTTAATGGTCTGCAGGCTAAAGTGAGAGAGGTTGCTCCGGCTGCAACATTTGTTCACTGCTACGCGCACCGCCTGAATCTGGTCCTGAGTCAGGGTGTTAAGTCAGTCCCAAAAGCACGAGTCTTTTTTGCTCATCTGGGTGGGTTCACGTCGTTCTTTTCCAAATCAAGTAAGAGAGTGGCGCTACTTGAGGAATCTGACTGCGCGAAAATGCCCAGGAATGCTCCGACGCGTTGGAATTTCTCATCCAGGCTCGTGAATACTGTCGCCGGTAATCATGAGAAGCTAGTTGACACGTTCACCCGAGTCGTAGAACATCCTTCAATGGATGATGAAACCATTCGATTGGCGGATGGACTGAAGGCAAAATTAGAAGACTTCGAGTTTATGTTCTTGCTCTTTACTTTTGAGGAACTGTTTGCCCAAACTGACGTTTTATTTAACATACTGCAACACAAAGCCATGGATGTTGCCTTCTGTAAGCGGCGCATAGAGAGCTTCATGCAGTTGCTTGATGAGCTGAGGTCAGACGGGGCTTTTGAAAAAACGTACAGCAAAGCTGCCAGTCTCACAGAAGACCCTGAATTAGGGCATAGCAGAAAGAGAAGGTGGGGTGAGCAAGACCACCGCCAGGTGTACAAAACGCTGTATTACTCAGTGCATGACAACATCAGGGCCCAACTCACACAGCGCTTTCAGCAGCTTGACCGTTTGCATTTCATGGAGCTTTTAGACTTCGAAAAATTTGAGTCATTTAAAACAGAATTCCCTACCCATGCATTGTCCAACTTGTCAGAGACATATGGCAATTTCTTTGATGAGGCTAAATTGAAGGTGGAACTGCAGCATTTTTATAGTGATGCAGAGATTCACACTTCCCGAAAACTCTGTGATGCTATCAGCTTCATGAAGTCAAACGGGCTTGATGAGGCAATGTCTGAGGTGTACAGACTAATGTGTCTGACTGCCACCATTGGTGCCACCTCAGCAGGAGTTGAGAGGAGCTTCTCATGTCTGAAACGCATAAAAAGTTTCACCAGAAATACCATGGGACAGGAGAGATTGAAAAATTTAGCAATTATTTCAATCGAAAGGAGGATTCTCAAATCTCTCCAACAAGATCCCCAGTGGTATGAGCAAGTCATTGATAAATTTGCCACCCAGACATCCAGGAGACTTGACTTCTTTTTAAAATGAATTTCAGTGTTTTTTTAAATACCTTCAATTTGGCACAGCCCATTCAACCACTAAATTCACCAGTTTGTCAAATCTAGCACTTACTGTCATCTACAAAATCATTTCTGCTACTTTCACAATATTGCAGTGTAAAGCACTAAAAACAACTGACATTACCACAAACTATACTTATTACACTGTATGGTGTTTCTCATGCTGACATGTATCCTGAAAAACCAAATACATTTCATTTAGTGCTGTAACATAAACCTCAGGTCTTTTTACAGAGCTTGGCTTTACAAACCACACAGAGCAAGCACCAAGACATCTTCCTGGTTTTGTAATTCTTTCTCTCTCTCTCTTAACCATCCACTCATCTGTTCCCCTTTACCCGCTCATTCACCCACCTGACCACTTCACCCTCTGACCTCCCCGATTTTTATGACCACCAGTCGCCACTGATAGACACACACACACATTCACATACATTCACACACACACATTCACATGCACACACACACACATACCCCAACCTAGTGTGACCTACAGTGGCCTCACCTCTTGTTCAGGATGTGCTTAATTGCTAAGATTCTGTACTGCCATTTATTTTTTATATCCCTTTCCGTATTTTCACACAGAGATGCAAAAGCGAGGGAAAGGTGCTTGTCTATTCCGGGGCTGGTCATTAAATTGTTCCCCTGAAACTCGCTGTTGTCTTGGAGATGGACCTCCACAATCTGTTTCTCTCCACAGACTGTGCTCAGAGTAGATTTGACAGCATGCTACAGTACAGTTACAGATCTTTCTGTTTTTACTTCCATGCTCTCACAGGACAGATTTTTGGATCCTTTGTGTACAGTTCTCCTCTTGCTTGCATTTTTGCATAATGTCCGACCATTTTTGTTTGTTTGTTTTTTTTTTTTTTTACTTATTTGCTGCCCTCATTTGCATTATCTTGATTATTTATGAACACAAACTCAGTCCAGACGTCCAGAGGCCATCTGGTACAATGTCTGCGTGTTTCCTCTCATCTCAGACAGACACGTGGGCACATATGCACATACGCACATACACACACACACACACGCACACACACACACACACACACACACACACACACACACACACATGCAGTAGCATACACCATTTGTCATTGTGACCTCTTGTCTCTCTCTCCCCCTCTCCGCTCTCTCGCTCAGATCCTGGGTGATCGGGGCGATTGCGCTGCTCTGCCTGCTGGGTCTGACTTGGGCCTTCGGGCTCATGTACGTGAACGAGAGCACCGTGATCATGGCCTACCTCTTCACCATCTTCAACTCCCTTCAGGGCATGTTCATCTTCATCTTCCACTGCGTCCTGCAGAAGAAGGTAAGCCCGTTGTTTCATGCCGTGCGTCTGAAAGCAATGTAGTACAAACCACACCACAGCGTCCTAAGTAGCTTTATTTCCTTTAACAATGGAATCCTCTTTTCTGATTAGTTGATGAAGTGGAATTAAGTCTGTATAATTGGCTACCCTTGAAGTAGATCTTAAAAATTTGAATTACCGTTTCGTAACAATGCGCTTATGAATGGTAACTATGACAACTCTCGTAGCCAAATTAACAAGTAAATGACTATTCCATGTTCCACTTTTTCGTATACCATAAGGAGTCCATGGGAAAAGAGCCCAAGAGAGTGTGAAATCTATATCAATTTTTTTTTTTTTTTTTGCTGAGCATCTTTTAACCAAACCCATCTCTTAACCCTAAATGTTAACCACTTGTAGTCAACAGATAGTGTCAAGACGTAGTTTATTTATAATCTGAGTCTCTATACATTGTCTATAGGGGACCGTTTAAGCAGAATGTGACCCGATACAGTAGCTAAAGCTTTACGCTGATTGACTTTTCAGGGATTGGATGTCATGTGTGTGTGTTTTGGGGATGGCGGGAAGCATTTGAGCCATTTGGGAACAGAGGAAGTGTGGATGTGTATGTCACAGCACAGGTGTGAAGTGGATAGGTTTACATGTGCGAATGTATGTACGTGCGCATGCGTTCATAGCTGTGTGTGTATGCTATTATGGTATTTTTTAGTACCTGGGGTTGTGGCTAGAGAGTGCTTTTTGATAGAACAAGAGATGAAAAATGTTTGTGAATGTGTTAATACATGCCAGCTTTTACCTGAATGTTATTTATGTGCCATAAGGCCAGCTTGTGCGTCTGAGTAGTGCACGTGTGCATGTTTGTGCGTGCATGTGTCTGAGTGTACATTTTCCATAATTTACCTCAATCAATAGCTTATTATGTATGCTATTTGTTTGTATATGTGCCGTGTGTATGCAGTTTAGTTAATCATTAAGCTGTTTGTGTGTATGTGTGTGTGTGCACCTGTGTTTGTGTGTGTGTGCGTGTATGTTGTTGGGCGTTTTGTGTGTGTGTGCGCACGCGTGTGTATCTATGCATGCATGTGTGTGTGTGTGCGTGTGTGTGTTGTCTCTTTCTGCAGGTGCGTAAGGAGTATGGCAAATGTCTGCGGACCCACTGCTGCAGCGGCAAGAGTGTGGACACGTCCATGGGCTCTGGCAAGAGCACGGCCTCGCGCGTCCCAGGGCGCTACGCCCCAGGCTCACAGGTAGGGGGCGCTCTGCACATTATCTCATTGGAGAGCATTGCTTCTCAAATTGTGGTCCATAGACCACTCTGCTCTACAAAGGCAAAGTGCAGTAACTAAATGCCTTTAACGTTGTCATACTGCCCAGTTAGACATGCTGTATGTAAAACAGTGGTGATGCTTTATAAACTTTCTTAATAGCAAGAAGAAAGATTTAGTCACAAGACAAAGGGGTTGTTTAAAGACAATTTCCAGTCTAAACTCAAATTGACAAAATATGTAGTTACTGCCTACTGTGAGCCCATATTTGCCAAACTGTTGAAGCACCTTGAGCTACAGCCTTTGTATGAAATCTGCTATACAAGTAAAGGTTATTATTATTATTATTATTATTATTATTATTATTATTATTATTATTATTATTATTATTATTATTATGAAAGCATGTGTGTGGGCATATGTTTGTTTAAC
>CM050200.1:6770709-6778209 GCA_027475355.1 Coilia nasus
GCTGTGGAATGGAACAAGTTGGCAGTTCTCCA
Source organism: Coilia nasus (assembly GCA_027475355.1). NCBI lineage: Eukaryota > Metazoa > Chordata > Actinopteri > Clupeiformes > Engraulidae > Coilia > Coilia nasus. The sequence continues at coordinate 6,770,742 of CM050200.1, forward strand.
GCGAGAATGTTGGGGGGTGGGGTGGGGGGAGGGGGGGGGGGGGTGGTTAGCTTGGAAGCAAGATGCTCTGGGTTCTAGTCCAGAAGAAGAAAGGGGAACCAGACGGTGGACCTGATGTGGTTCTGATTAAGTGTTGGCACTGAAGGTACACAGCATCTGGGCCCAGATCCCCTCCCAGAACTCTCAGTGGGACTATATTAAATGGGGTTATATGAAGTACACAGTTAGGTGACATGCAGGGGGTGTGCGTTAACGCAACGGTACATAGTAAATCTCCTTGATGAGGCGGTCCTTTGACTTAGTTCATTGTTATCAGCGAGGAATGCAAAACACACAGTTCTGTGACAAACCGTCAAGTCACATTTATTTGTATAGCACATTTAAAAAACAGCAACAGTTGACCTAAAGTGCTTTTTACTGACAAATTGTGGCCAATTAACCCAGAGTCAGTAGTAAATCTCGAACAAATACAAAGGAGCCCTTTTGACTTCACTTTTTTAGATAAACAAAGCTGAGAGGCTCTTTTGTCTTTTCAAAATACCACTATGAAAGGTGGAATTACAAAAAAGTTGCAGTCTCCAAAATTAGCCATCTAGGTGTGGACAAAAGGGCAAAAGGACACAGCACTTTTTAAAGTGCTGCATAGTTTGTTTTTTTTTTTCTTTGTGTAAACAGGTCCTGAGTTAACGGGTTTCAGACTTGTCAATAAACCGCATACTGTAAATGTCCCTCCGAGGTTACATGTTCTTCCTGTTTAGTTTACAGCCATCGTCCAATCATGATGGAGATATAATGACTGTAAGTGACAAACCACCAATTAAAACATAACAAGCCCTTAAACTTCTTAGCAGAGGCCAGGGCCAAAAAAAAAAAAAAGAAACACATTTTTAACGTGATAATTGGGTCATGGAATGAGACCCGTAAAAATGCTGATTAGGGAAGTTATATGTGGAGGAGTGTAATTGAATTAGGTATGGGCCAATTAAAGTAAATCGAATTAAGGATATGATGGAAAAAATAGACGTGGTTGTTTGTTAAACACGCTCCCTTGAGCAGGCTCAATGGCCTCATCTCTGCGTGTTTTTGGATGCACCCTTTTGCAAAGAGGGCTTGCTTGTCTTTTTGCCACTGAAAATGAATTGGCCTATAGTCTTATCTCAAACGACTTGTGTAAAATTAGGTTTCCTAAAAGATGATTTGTTAGGTGATTGCTGCTAAAAAAAAAGAATCGTGATCTGGTCTTATCTCAACCGATTTACACACTCACCATTTGTTATTATAATGGCAAACTGCATCTGTAACATTATGTCTAACATTATTTATAAACCAATAATAAGTTAAGTTGTGCACGTAACCCCCAGAGACCTTCACACCTTTTTTTTTTGTTTTAAAATCACATTTATATAACTAATTGATCCTATTGTTCAGTTCTGCAACACTATTGGAGAGTAGATTGAGTGAACAGGCTCGGTTACCTGGCCATGAAGTCCTACGACCTGCAAAGACCTGCATTGATTTGATTTGGCTGGCATTTGGATTTGGATGTCAAAATAATAATAAAAAAACACTGATTTCTGCATCATATATCACAACAACATCTAAAAGGTTGAAAACATTTTTGCAGTTTTTATCTATATTTGGGTCTCTGAGGGTTTTAACTGTCTACAGAGTTCATGTTAATTGTACAGTCCTGTAATCAATGTGCCTCATCCCTCACTCCAGAACTATCAAATGTAACATTCCCATTATAACATAATAATAATAATAATAACAACACCACCAACAACATCAATAATAATATATAAATTAATCAATTGTGGCAGCTGTGGTGTAGTGGTTAGGGAGTTGGTCTTGCAATCGGAAGGTTGCTGGTTCGAATCCCTCCCTACCCATGGTTGAGATGCCCTTGAGCAAGGCATCTAACCCTACACTGCTCCAGGGCCTGTAACTGAAACCCTGTAAATATCTGTAAGTCGCTCTGGATAAGAGCGTCAGCTAAGTGTAATGTAATCAATAATCTATAGCTGCACTTCCTGCTCTCTGTCCTTAATTAAATGCAACGTTGATGTTATGGAATGTAACAGTTACAACACATCAAACACAGCAAAAAGACCCAATTGGGACATTGTCACTCATAAAATGTGTCTCATCTATCCAGGAATGAATAAATCGTTCCATTGGACCTAGCTGTCATGTAATATTTTATGATACACTTCAAGCCAGTATTTATGTATCACACCCTGATTTCTCATAGCCGACAACCAACTATTGACATCTGTCCAGAATTACATTAGGGGACTGAAAATGCTTTGCACAGACTTGTAATAAGACGAGGAAGTATGAGAGCGTGTTCTGAAGGTCCTTTGAAGGGTAGGTGAGCAGATTTGGTGTTTGAGCAGATTTTTGCTCCCCCTTCTCCTCCCCCACCTGTGACACCTAAGACAACTCACTCACTCTACTCTTCAGATAGCCATTTTAGAGCTTTAACGCTATAACTTGACACCCCATCTCCCTCCCTTGCTGTTTCACACTCGTGTGTGTGTGTGTGTGTGTGTGTGTGTGTGTGTGTGTGTGTGTGTGTGTGTGTGTGTGTGTGTGTGACACGCAAGGAGGTTTCAGTCACTGGCAGGCTGAGTGCGTGCCCCGAGACGGTGCGTCCATCCACACTCACTCTCTAAATCTGCCCCGCGCCGAGGCTCCCCGCTGACACTAATGCACCCTCACGATGACGGATTGACGCCGCGATGCCCGGGGAAGTGTCGAGATCTCAATAATTAGGCACTCAGCGGCCATGCCGAGCCATCCGACGGAACCCGCACGACAGCTTTTTTTTTGCACCCAGAACAAAAAAGAGAGAAAGGGAAGGATAGGGCAAAAAAAGAAAAAAAGAAGAAATGATTTTCATAAAGCCAGAGGAAGGAGGTGGGTGGGCACTCGATCGCCTTGCCAGTCGGACCTCGCCGGCCGACAGCCCATCTTTCACTCCGGCTCAGTGAGAGCTGCCACATATTAGAGGAAGTGGAAAGAAAAAAAAGACCATAAAAGGGAAAAAAAGAAAATGAATTGTACCATTAAGGGTGATGAGAGTGAGAGTAGGTGTCGTGGCCCAGAAACAGTCGAGAGTGGACCTAATCTGGTTCAGATCAGGCTCTTCCTTGACCTGGACCAGTATTGATGTTGCTAAGATAAATAGATAGATAGATTGTTGCTGAGATAAATAGATAGAGAGAGAGAGAGAAATACTCAGTGTTTCTTGTCCTATAGGATTAATCTTTTTCACACGTAATTTCAAATCATATTCAAAACAGCAAATGTAAATACCTAAGGCCTCATTTCCACCAAAGTCTCTCCGTATACAGCGTGTAGACAGAAAGTGCCCGTTTTCTGTCCGCATTCATTTAGAATGCACATTAACAGATTAGACCATGTCCACTGCACGCGTGATCTGAGCACATTCTGTCACACATACATACATACTGTACACGGTTACGGTGGAAATGAGGCCTTAGGCATCTCACAAAGAGTCCAGCATCACAAACATACACAGTAACATAAACAACTAGAAAAGCACTCAGAGAGCGCAGACCTCCGCCAGGGCAGCTCAGATCACCACCAAAATCGAATCACTTTTAAGTTAGCCCATTTTTGACCTACCCTGAAATTTTATCAAAATCCATCCATAACTTTTTGAGTTATTTTGCTAACTGATAAACAAACTAACACACAAACAAACAAACGCCGATGAATACATAACCTCTGCTGGCGGAGGTAGCAATATTTCCCCCAACACTTCCCACATACACAGAAATCTCACAGAAATATAACATATAACATACATCCCTCTTGGTTGGGTACTGCAAGTACGCAGGCACTGGCTGTGTCTAGCTGTGTCTTCAGTGCATCCATATAGAGTACTGTTGCTACCATGGAGCACATTACTGAAGCTTGCCCTCTCCAAATCTGAATGGAGGACTGGTGTCTCTCCACACTGCAGACCATGAGGCTACTGCCTGGCTTGAGGACTTTGCATTCGCTAAATAAATAAGTACTGTAAACAGTCCCTTTCCGCCAGCAGTCTGCTCCAAAGGTAGAAGCAGTAACAGTGACACAGAAGGACACATCTTGGCAGGCTGATGGAAGAGTTTCCTGGAGGCCTCTTCTCAATGCGCTGTGTCCCCAAGAGCTCACATAAAGCCAGCCATTCAGTCCCACAGCAGCATTCTTCAAAACCTCACTCAGATTATTTATTTATTTCTTGTTTTCTAAAAGCTCTTGATCTAATGCGCTCAGTCCTCGTGCCCTTTTCAACTCATCTCGACTCAGACTGCTGCAGCAGCAGAAATCTCAGTGCCATCCATCTCTCCTGAAGGAAAGAAATCCCACAATCACCCTGATAGTTCAACATGTTTAATTTATCTCTGAGTATGAGATTATTGCAACCAAATCAGCACAGCCCAGCTTTGGAAGCCAGCCAGGTTTGCTTTTTCCCCCCTTTTCCCAAATAGACAGTGTTAACCGAAGAGACCTGATGTTTTTATTTTATTCTTTTTTTATTTTTTATTTTTTGCAGGAAACTGTTTACCATTTCAAACGCGGTTTTGATATTTTTGGAGGTGTGTAATTACTTGGCTAAAATCAACAACACAAGAAAAAAATAACACACTGATTATCCATGAGCAAAGCAGTGAAGTGAAGCGAGGCAAAACGAAGGGGGAAAAGATGAAATGGAGGAATATAAAACAATACCATAATGAATACATGCATCCATATTAATATCAACTTCAAACACTACATAATTGGGAATTATGGAGCAGAGAGCTTGAATCAGGGAGGTCAAGGCAACATCAGTAAGCTTCTGCAGAAGGATTGAACAGTTCAGAAGCAAAATATGCAAAAATGAAGTTGTTTTAATAATAATTTCCAAGTAATCTCTACCAAACTGCAATTTAAACATTATTATCAAGTCAAAACAAATCAATCTAATTAGAGGTGGACTGATAATGAAGTTTCATCACAAATGGGCAATTTATGTTAGAACACACGGGTGGGGACTCAGAGACTAAGAGGTGTCAGATTTTTTAAGTGTAAACAATCGCACAAGACTGGTAAACACCAACCAAGACCCTTGTCTATACTCAGGGCTTCCAGAACCTTCTGCTCATTTACATGATGATGTTGGAAACAGAGAAAATGATCGCCTGGACCAGGAATTAAGCACACCACGACTTCAAAGGATTATCGCCCTGATAGAACTCTATTGTGCAGCTGTTTCTTTCCATTGTCTCACCTCTTTGAAGGATCTTTGTTGGCCACCACACCTGCAGAGGCTTTGAGCTTGGCATTGTCTCAGATCAAACAGTCACAGGAATATCTTAGCGGTAGACAACAGACCAGTGCTGCAGGCCTCTGCTGCAGCGTGTTAACCATCCTGCTAACCGTATGCTCAGTGGGTTCCTGCTGGTTTAGTTTTTGTGTTTGTGTGTGTGTGTGTGTGTGTGTGTGTGTGTGTGTGTGTGTGTGTGTGTGTGTGTGTGTGTGTGTGTGTGTGTGTGTGTGATGCAGTTGAATAAAAACAGCAAACACACAGACACACATACATATGCATGCACACACGCGCACACACACACACACACACACACACACACACAGAAGGGGAGAGGAAGGTACACTCAAACTGCATGGTAGTTTGAATACTTAATAAAAAACGTGCTACAACCGTAGGCACCCATTGCTGATGGTGCAGGAAACGGCTGCTTAGAATGAAAAGGTGGCTACAGAGAGAGAGAGAGACAGAGAGAGAGAGAGAGACAGAGAGAGAAAGAGAGAGAGAGAGAGAGAGAGGGAGAGAGAGAGAGGATCCAAGCTCTTGCTTCAGTAATGTGTTTTATCTAGTAGCTGCTTTTCTGCCTCTCTCTCTTTCTTCCGTCTCTCTAAACCGGACAGTTCTGGAGCAGAGTGGAGGAACATAGCAGCGGCTAAAGCTAATTGCACACTCTCAGCTATGATGAAAGATGTCCTCCAAAGATATTTGCTCAATTTGGCATTACACACACACAAACACACACACACACACACACACACACACACACACACACACACACACACACACACACACACACATACACACACAGGTAAATGCCTTGCAACAGTGATGACATATCTTGCATTACACAAGATAGGCTGCTTCAAAAAAGGCTGCTTCTTGCCCAGGTACGACTGCAAGAGGAATGAAAAAGCAGACGCACGCAAACACACACACACGCACACAAATCACATTTGCATTTCATTACAGTTTCATTACCTAATAATATAACAGTTATTACAAACATTACTATGCTCACGTTCGCCGTAAACACCTACTGCACAAATAGAGACTCATAACCGCTGCTACTTTAAAGTAATTCAGTGAGAGACAAAGAAGCTTTATTAAAATACGCATTCGCACACCTCCTACACCACAACCCGCCATCTCTAACATCCTCTTCCCCTAACCCCTCCACCACCTCCACCAAAATATTCATCAGCAATGGTTGTACAGCCAAATGGTTGTAACACTTTTTATATGAAGTATTTTACTACCATGCAGTTTGAGTGTACCTCTGTCGCTTTTCCTGTGTGTGTGTGTGTGTGTGTGTGTGTGTGTGTGTGTGTGTGTGTGTGTGTGTGTGTGTGTGTGTGTGTGTGTGTGTGTGTGTGTGTGTGTGTGTGTGTGTATGTAATGCAGCTGAATAGAATATAACAAAATAAAATCGTCACCACCACCCAACCACCCACCTCCTCCACAACCCCCATGTCCCACTTACCAACCTGTCAATGTGCATTTTGCCCATTCAAATAAGAAATCCTTGCTAGAAAATGCTTGGAATTCGCATCAACTCTAACAGAGCTTACAAGGACACGACGGAGGCACATTTTGTGCCGTATAACTGATGTGGATGAGTTGAATACAACCCCAAAAAATACTCTGCCCTACAAAGGCAAAATGCTGTAACTACGTGAACATACAAACTGAAAAAAATCCCTTTAAAGGCTCTGACCAGTCAAACATGTTGTATGTAGAATAGTGGTGATGATTTTATGTGCTTTCTTAACAGCAAGAAGCAGGAGATCTGGTCACAAGACAAATCATGTGTTAAGTTAATTTCCAGTCTAATCTCAATTTGACAAAATATGCAGTTACTGCCTTTTGGCTTTGTAGTGCAGTACTGTTCACCTCATTTTACTCCTAGCTCACAGGCCATGGCGTAATATGTTTTATATTACATGTAATTATTTAAACTACCATGCAGTTTGAGTGTGAGAGTGTAATTAAAGTGTTGCTGGAAATTGTTCACATGAACTCTTACAGGCCTTACAAGAACACCACGGATGCTCTTTTTTTTTTAGCTACATTACTACGAATGTGCAGCACAATTGATGTGGATGAGTTGAATAAAAATCCACAAAAAATACTGTTGACCACATTCTA
>CM050200.1:6783209-6820709 GCA_027475355.1 Coilia nasus
AGTCAAACTAAACATTGCTTACCAAATGTAAATGACCTCAGCTTTCTTCTCACTCTGTGCTTACACTAATCAAAGAACAAAAACAAATAAAATTGAGATAAATCATGTTGTTATATTTTTTTGCAAATGAAAATTAGAGGACATTTGAGTAATTCAAAATTTGAATCCTGAAAACCCTTACAGTCCACTTTAGCAAATGCCACCAATTAATTCAAATCTGTCAGCTGGATTTTAAAACCACTAGCTTTTATTTGGTGACTTTCAAAAACACATGCCAATTTTTAATTCTGAGAGAGGTCAGGAGAGGTCAGGAGGCACCATTTAATTTCTGTTGGTAAAATGCTACATCTTTAGGATAGTATATCAGAAAGTTCAAGGTTCAAAACAATTCACAGAAATCAGTTTATGAAATTATCTTGATTATGAGTAACTAGTACCCTCATTGGAGTGCTTCAAATTTCACATGTATTCCTCTGAAGGAGTTCTAAATTGCCCATCCTCATATTTTGTGCAAATTAATTCAAAGTTGGCATGTAGCTTGTGTGCCATCACGCTCTCAAAGGATAATTGCAGTGTGGGGGTGTTCTTGATGAAGCCTATTGCATTTTGTCATTGCCTCATTGTGGCGCCATGCCAACGTAATTGTACAGCACTTACCCTCCGCGACAATTACCTTTGATGGGCGCGGACGGTCACACATGTCCAAGGGGACATGGATCATCTGGCTCATTCTACCTTTACTCCAGAGAGTCTGAGGGAAAAGTAGGTGCTCCGATCGGCACACTTTCTCCACACGAGAAGAAACAAAAAAAGAAAGAGAGAGAGAACAGAAAGTCTGTCCTTTTTCAGTGTCAGTATCCTAAATATTTAACTCGCTTGTGGCACACATACATACCCCTTGTGAAATTGTACTCCAGTTATCAGTTCCTTTTAGTCTGGACTGCCAAATTAAGTTCTAAATTGCTCAGAACAGTCATTAAAATCAGGAATGACTGGGCCTTTACTTTACTGATATATGCAGTTACCTGAAGCACTGGGTGTTGTGCTGTGTATGTGTGTGGGCATGTGTCTGTATACTAGTCTTTTTTATCGCATGCAGTTGGGTTCATTGATAATGTGTGTGTATGCATATACATATATATATATATGCACACACATATATATATTCATGTTGTTTGTACCATATGCATGACATACATTTCTAAATGTGCTCTTTGTATTCATCCTCATATTTCTTGTTCTTTTGTTAGTTTTTTTTTCTGTCCTGCATTGCACTGCATGTTTTTTGTGGCCTGGATGACTCATATACTCATACGAGTAATGTGTGCTTTGTGTCGCACAGGTAAGTTTGACGTGTGTAGGCAGTGTGAGGCCAATTTGTCAAATTGGCAGATTGTTCAAATTGGGGGCAAAATTGCAGTATTTTTATTTTCAAACTGGCGACATACTGCCCCGTAAAATCCAAAACTCTCAAGAGGGAACTCCCCCTCCGCCCCGTTCCTTACCCTAGTGACTAGAGAGAGACAGAGACAGCCTTTTTTGATGCATTGTTGGCTTAATTGTTACTAATGAGCGTCTCGTTAAGCCGATTTTAATTAGCTGGCAGACACAAGTGCATCCCTCTGATCTGTCTCAGAGATAAACTCTTCCTCTGTGTCCCCATCCTCCCTCCCTCTATCCATCCATCCATCTCTCCCTCCATCCCTCCCTCTCCCTCTCCCTCCCCTCTGCCCCCCTGTTCTCTCCATCTTCTCTCTTGTCATCTCGCAGAGGGTCTACTGAACAATACCCGGGATACAAGTGTTATGGATACTCTACCGCTGAATGGTAACCACGGCAACAGCTACAGCCTGGCCAGCGCGGAGTACATGAGCGACTGCGTGCAGATCATCGACCGCGGCGGCTACGGCGGCCACAAGGAGACCACGCTGGAGAAGAAGATCCTCAAGGAGCTGACGTCCAACTACATCCCCACCTACCTGAACAACCACAACCACGCCACGCACACCCACGACCGCGCCGGCTCCGAGCACGGCCGCAACCTCATGAACAAGCTGGTGAACAACGTCAGCAACGGGGGCAAGGATGCGCTGGGGCTGTCGGGGCTCTCGGGGCTCTCGGGGCTGGGTCTGGGCGTCGGAGGAGGAGTAGGAGTAGGAGTCAGTGGGGGCGTCCTGGACGTGGGCGACTCTGCGGCGTACAACCACGACGACGGCAGCGTTAGTGGGGGCGGAGGAGGGGGCGGAGGGCTGGAGCTGATCCGGGAGGAGTCGCACGCGCCCCTTCTGCCGCCCCGCGTCACGCCCACGGACAGCCACACCCTGCACCACCTCCACCACCTGCAGCAGCAGCAGCTGCTCCACCAGCACCAGCACCACCACCTGCACCCGCACCCCTTCTCCTCCACCTCTGGCTCCTGCACCGGCCGCCGCCTGCCCCAGGAGAACAGCGAGAGCTTCTTCCCGCTGCTGGGCGGCGAGCAGACCCAGGTCGACACGCCCTCGCCGCAGAGGGACTCGCTCTACACCAGCATGCCCGAGCTGGCCGACGCCGACAGCGACGCCGCGGGGGGCAAGGAGCCTCTGGGCGGGGGGGACGGCTCTGGGTCTGGGTCTGGGAAGGGTGTCGCCGGGGGCGACGCACTCGACGACGTGTACTACAAGAGCATGCCCAACCTCGGCTCCCGGAACCACCTGCACCAGCTCAGCTCGTACTACCAGCTGGGGCGGGGCAGCAGCGACGGGTTCATTGTGCCGCCCAATAAGGAAGACCCCTCCCCGGAGGACCCGCCCCCTCCTGAGGCATCCCACCTGGTCACCAGCCTATAGGAAGCCAGCTTCTGACAAATATATAAAAAAACACCACCCCTACCAACCAACCAATCAACCAATCAATCAATGCCACTCGACCTACCTTCAGCACCCCCTTTACCCTTTTTAACCCAAATTGGCTCCAACTCTTCTTCTCCATCTTGGTCAGTCGTCGGCTGTTGTAGATGATCTACTCGGTTTGTTTCTTCGTTTTTATTTTTCCTTATTTTTGTGTACGTTTGAAGAAACTCTTAAATCATGACAAAAAAAACCTACACAAATCAGTATGGACGCCAAATGTGAGAAATGTCAGGGCGAAATTTCCTGTTTTTTTTTTTTTTTTTTTTTTTTGTTATGACGGTGATAAATAACTCAACGATCGATGTGCATTTTACGAGGGAGGAGAGATAAAGTTTGATCAGACTAACTTGTCGCCTGTTCGCTTGGGAGAACTTTACCTGACCAGGTTGGAAGTTCAAACTGCATCTTGTAACCGAAAGTTCCAAAGGAATTACAAACTTTTAAAACATTTACGCAACTTGCTGAGTGTGTAGAATAACATCAATCAAACATCAACAACAATCAAATCAAACAAACAAACAAACAAGTAAACAAACATGACAAAAAACTATTTTATTATACTTCTGTATCCATATTTGCTTTTTAAAAAAAACTGTCTTTTCTTCCTATCTGTTGAAACAGCACATTTTGCTGCAGTGTCCGTGCAAAATCAAGCAAAAAAAAAAAAGAAAAAAGACAAAAAAAATCACAAACTTTGAACAGTTTCGCAATGGACATGTTTATCAACATATGCTGTAGAGCATACTTTTTTGTTGTTTTTTTTCCTTTTTTGCTGTATTAATAACACTTATTAAAAGAGGGAAAAAACTAATACCAGAGAATTATAAGATATTTCTATGTAAGTGTACAGAAATTAGCATTGCACATAGTATGCTTTTTTGGTTCCACCAGAAATCTTTGTCCCTGTAAATGTTGTGAAAAGATGCTAATTTTGTCCCTTTCTGTTGTGGTGGTCTTGCAGGTTTATGAAAGCACTATGAACACTAGTTTCTTTCTCTCACTTTTTTAATCCCCTCCCCACCACCTCCTTTCGATTCTACTTTTCGCAGTTTGCTAGCAAAGACCGAACAGAAATGGAAAAAAAAACAGAAACACACACCTAGCTTTCATAGTGATTATCATTTTCAGTATTAAAATCACAGATGTTTTGTTCCAATCATTTTGCTTACTGCTTTTACCGTCGTTTTTTTTTTTTTTTTTTTTTAATCTTCTTGTGTGTAGATAAAATGTCAAAGGGATGTGGTTTTAGCTAACTGTTGAAATATTTTTTTTATTAAATACGATCTTATGGGTTCAAAGTTTAAAGAAGCCCAGATGTGGTTTAATGTTATTCAGAATCTGGCGGTGATCTGGAGAAAGATCTACCACACCAATGATTAGCATGGAGAAGTCCAGCGATGTTAACCCTTTGAAGGCAAAGTTTCAAGTCTTAAAAGCCCCCCTTTAGAGATGAGATGAGATGAGATGAAATGAAATAACCAGCTGGACGTGTCTCACTTTTCTCGGGAATCAGTCGAGAAAAGATATTTATTTATTTCTTAAGAAAACTGAAAAAGACTAGCTGAATTGCAATATATCTAACGTTCAGGATGATGGTGCATAACAGCAGTGGCAATTCTCATTTCGCTCTATCTCTCTTTTATTTTTTATTTTATTTTTTGAAACTGTCTTTGATTTTATTTATTCATTTCTGTTCTCCTGGTTGGTTTTTCAAGTTGATTGACCACATAACTAATATTTGTTGTAACGGTGAAACTTGTTTACCAACAAATAAATTACAGAGTAAGATTTACCACATAGCCATTGCGAAGGACTTCTGTTGTTTGTGTAACTCATTACCAGTTGAACGTTACTGTAAGTGCATTACTCGCTGACCTTTGACCCTTACAATCAGCTTGTGGACTGCAGTGCTGCTGGGATACTAGCAAGCTCAAGTTCAGTGGTTTAGACGCAAAAATGCTTATACACTCTGTAGATGATGCTGTCTTTACAGATGTTTGTGGCTACGTTTCAATTGATACGGATTAAGAGCTAATAAATGGACAATGAGTTTTTTTCCTGTTCTTCGACTGGGGGCAAATTTGTGTGATGTGTGTTCAGTAATTATTAATTGAATGAACTTAATGCTGAATGCATTTTAACACAGAGGCAGCTAACATCACTATGTATAGAGCCACACAGGCACACACGCACACACACACACACACACACACACAGAGTACAATAATACAAGTAAGTAATAATAATAAAACACTAAGGAATCAATACCTCTTAAGGCCTGGATATACTCGCCGCGCGCAGTGGTGCGCGCGCAAAAGTGACGTCAAAATGACGTCAGTGCACATCTGGCACGGCGTTCTCAAGCGCAGGTTTGCCGTGCGTGCACCTCCGATTTTTTGTAACTTGCGCGCGGCAGCCCCATTGAAAACCATAGGCAATGGCTAGTCTGGTTTCAGCTAACTTTAGCCTAGTAACTACCAGCCTAAACATGTATTTTCCATTGCTACAAACCAGCTAATATTACTGGAAACTCACAAGAAATACAAACACTGACTAAAACTTTTAGGATTTTGTTCAGTTTTATCCACAAACCAACTTAGGTGCAAACCTGCAGTTCGTTTATTAAGCTAACTTTTTGCCTAATCCTATCACCACCCATAAGGTCTAAACACTGTAAATATACACACTGACTCAAACCTTTTCGGATTTATCCAGTTTAATTCCCAAATCATGATGTAAACCTGCAATTCAGTCATGTTTCACTCCTCTGACACGCAAGGCTCCCGAACTACTGAGACATTTGACACCTCTGACGAGGAGAAGATTGCCGTGTGTGTCGAATGAAGTATATATGGGCGTGCGGCGCTGTGACGTCACGTTTGCGCGCGCACTTCTGCATGCGGCGAGTATACACCTAGCTTGAGCCTCCTTTTACCATATAACTACAAAGGGGTAAGGTGTGATTCACACTCATACATGCACAGTCTATTACACACACACGCACACACACACGCGCACACACACACACTCACAAACACAAGTAAAGATTACCAATGGGATATTGGCAATACCGACTGTTGTTTACTGTGTTGCAGTCACTAAATTTGTGATTCCCATTTGTCATTGTGATGACACAGTGCACCACAGCACACAGTGCACACAAAAGAAATGTAACCTCTGCATTTAACCCATCGCACGTGTGAGCAGGGGGCAGCCATGACAATGGAGCCTGAGAGCAGTGTGTGGGGACAGTACCATGCTCAGGGTACCTCAGTCATGGGGGAGGATGGAGGAGAGCTCTGGTCATTTACTGACCATTCAATGAAATGGGCAACTACTCGAGGACAACATAAGTACATAACATAAGTTACGAAATAAGTAATAAGTACACGTTTGAATTCAGATGAATTAGTGTAATTCTGAGGAGTTTGAGCAGGGAACAATGTATTATTTCCAAACGCCAGCAGCTGACAGCAGCAGAGAGACAACACAATGGCTCCGTTCCAAACGGAAGGCAGCTGCCTCGATGACTCCCTCCCTTAATAGAGAGGTGCCTAATTAGATATGACTACGGGGTGAAGGCAACTTCTATAAATACTGGTTTCGAACGGGATTTTAAGAGAGCAAAAGTTGGGGTATGACGTTAGCACGTAGCAAGAACGTGAAACTAGCTGACGTAAGCTAGTTGGCTAACGTTAGTCAGTTGACTGACTGACAGTACATAAATCCTACAATACGCTGTTAATAGGTAAAGTGGTTGGATAGTACATTGTTGATTTCTCATCTAAATTGTAAAAATACAAGCGATACAGTGCCAAACAAATAAGATGTTGATACCGACAGCAACCGTAAGATTCATGTCGGCCGCCATTTTATTTACTTTTCACAGTTGTTTGAAAGTTAGTGCACAGAGTTCTGGGTAATAGGGAGCTTGAAGGAATCATCGAAGCTGCCTTCAAAACTGCCTGTCGCGCAGACAATTTGAAGGCAACTGCTGCGACAGGAAATAAGAACTTTAACTGTTTGGAACAGCACTCGATGACTCGCTGCCACGTTAGGCAACTACTTAGGCAGCGAATTTAACCGTTTGAAACAGGCTCAATAAATTCAGCAGTCAGGCGACAAGAGTTTGTATAAACACAGCAGGAAGTGCGTTGTCATGGTTTCTGAAAATGGGGCCAACATGACATAACACAGCACTTTGGTCATGAGTAGGGGTTTGTTGTTGTTCCTCGTTTTTTTATTCTTTCTTATTTTTAGACCCCAGGAGAGAAGAGCTTTGCTCTGTGTTTCCCTTTGACATAAAATAATAGTGTAAGTTTATTTCTGCTGATCTAACACTAACCACAGGAAAAAAAAACACCAATATGATATTATTTGTACAAGATTTAAGTACAAGATAGTTTGTTTGTCCTTGTGGCATGAATGTTTATCTAAGGGTAGAAATGTTCAAGTCACACACCTTCACATGCAGGAGCTTAATGCTGGACTTATTAACCAAAGGACTCTCCTCTCTCTCTCTCTCTCTCTCTCTCTCTCTCTCTCTCTCTCTCTCTCTCTCTCTCTCTCTCTCTCTCTCTCTCTCTCTCTCTCTCTCTCTCTCTTTCTCTCCCTCACTCACATCACTCACTCTCACACATTTGTCTGACCTTTTCAATCTCTCGCTCTGTCTTTCTCGCACACACACTTTCTCTCTAACTTTCTCTCTCTTTCTCTCTTTCTCTATCCCTCTCTCAGCCTTTGTCCCTCTCCCTGGTCACCTGGGCAGTGTTTTCCCCCAGCTGGAGGGAGAGATAATGAAAAATGCTCAGGGCCAGGGTGTCAACCACGACTATTAACAAGCCATTACACGAGCTTCTTACCCATCAGTGTGTATGTGCACATGCTGTATATGTGAGTGTGTATGGACTGTGGAAAGCACACATATACACACACCAAGTCTGCACGTCACACACACCAAGTCTGCACGTCACACACACTGCACTCTATCCTCTACCCTGTTCCATAGCTGTGCAGTATGTGTGGTCGTATTATGGCTGGCTTCACTGCAAAAAATACACAATTGCAAATGTGTGTGTGTGTGTGTGTGAGAGAGAGAGAGAGAGAGCGAGGACAGGGGCATTAGCATCTTGTGTAGAAAGAAAGACAGTGAAAGAGCCTCTGTTTCTGTGGAAAACTGTGTTCAGCAGAAATGCTAATACATACTGTATGCTCGTAAAAAACATAGGTAAGGGTGCATCTTTCAAGAACAGAAACTTTTGTTAAAGCTGCCCTATGCAACCTTGTTCAAGTAATAAAACAATTTTTGAAATTGTTGTAAAGGGTCAATGACCTGCTTTGACAAAAAATAGTGGTGCTCTCTGCTCCCCCCTAGGGTCACCTGGCGGAACACCAGCCTTGCAACCTTCAATATCATCAGCCCGTGCCCTTCCTCAGAGTCAGGAAGTCTCATGAGAAGCACACAAACATAAGATGTTGGGGGTTGAGGGGGTGCTGGCCATCTCGGCCTGTTGAAGTCAGCAGCCATTTTAGTCAACTCAAAATATCAAATCATCAATGCCATGGAGGTAGTAGTAGTAGCAGTAGTAGTAGTAGCAGTAGTAGCAGTAGTAGTAGTAGTAGTAGTAGTAGTAGTAGTAGTAGTAGTAGACTGGAGGTGGAAGCACACAAACATGAGATGTTGGGGGTGGGGGGGTGTTGGCTATCTCTGCCAGTTGAGGCCGAGTCATGTGACCGGCAGCCATTTTAGTCAACTCAAAATATCAGATCGTCAATGCCATGGAGGTAGTAGTAGTAGTAGTAGCAGTAGTAGTAGTAGTAGTAGTAGTAGTGATAGTAGTAGATGTAGTAGTAGTAGTAGAATGGAGGTGGTGCAACCAATCCACGCCATGGCTGAGTTCAAAGAGCATGAAACGTAGCAACACGGTTAATTCAACAGAAACATACAGTAGGTGCGCTGAACACCCTGTTGTGTGACGCAAGTCGCGAAACTATGGCAGCTGAGAGGGCGACCCTTTGTGCCTTTCTGGCAGAGGAAATCACGAAAGACGACCATACAGTGTTGACCACAAGTATTGTGCACTGGCCCTTTAAACTCATGGGGTTTATACAGACGTTGTCGCTGATTGGATCAGTGGTCGAACAACGCTACCAAACGGGAGCAAACAATCCTGAAAGCATTCCAGGTTCAGAAAGTAAAAGTCCTGCCACATATTTCTTCCAGCCAATTCACTCATCCAGCTGATCATAGGTAGATGAGATAATTAGTGAAATCACCTGTGTTGAGAGCGCAGCCAGAAGGCAGCCATGTGACTGGCAGCCATTTTAGTCAACTCAAAACATCAGATCGTCAATGCTATGGAGGGACTGTAGTAGTATAACGAGGTGTTGCGACCAATCCACTTCAGGTGTTGAAAGTGAAGCAGGGGGTGAGGCTTTTCTGACCATGTCTGCCATCTTGGTTAACTCTACACAGTGGTATTCAGCATGCAAAATCAATGGTAAGCCTCGCTTGGAACCCATGGCTTCACTTTCAATAGCTGGAATGGACTGATTGCACCCCCTCCAGTTATTGTACCTCCATAGGTTCACGTAAAAAAATAGTTTAGCCATTTAGTTCTTGTCATGAATGGATCTATTCCAATGTGCAGGCTGATGGGAAGACACATTTGGACATCGAGGACCTGTTCTCTATAGTCTGCAGTGTGAAGATAAGGAGCACAGGACAACACTGCCCTCAGGGACGGCAAACCCAGCCTAAGAAGCTAAAGGTTCCTACCAGGTACATTTTCCAGTCATTCGCTTTATGAGATAATTCTAATTAGCACAACTCTTCAGCCAGGCAGATCAGCCTATTAGTGAAATTAGTGGCTGTACCATATCTGATAAAGACTTTACAGGTTGCAACACTGCGACGCTAAAAGTGTTATTGGGAGCAAGTAAGACAGTGAGAGTGTATTTCCCTTTTTTTTCTTTCTTTAAAAAAAAAACAGCATCTGTTGTCGACTTTGAAGAGTAAATGCAGTCTAGGTAAAATCAGCAATCATCTGTTTCATGTGCCCAGGTAGAACATTCGTGGCTAGCTAGTGTCACGTCATTCCACTGAGCTTTAACATGGAGTGTCCCTGTTCACACCTCTCCATCTTGAGTACCTCAGGGAAACAGAGAGAGGGACAGAGAGGAGGAGGAGGAGGAGAAGGAGGAAAGGGAAGAAAAACACATTTCCCCAACTTTCAAATCCCCAAACAAATCCTTTCGGTAATAGCTCCTTGTCAAGATGTGGTGATGAGAGATATCCTTCTTTGTGACAGGGAAGGGCACTTCAGTTCAGTAACTACCCACTCAGTCTCTCTCCCTCTTTCTCTCGCTCTCTCTCTCTCTCTCTCTCTCTCTCTCTCTGTCTCTCTGTCTCTGTCTGTCTGTCTGTCTGTCTGTCTGTCTGTCTGTCTCTCTCTCTGTCTCTTTCTTTCTCTGTCTCTCTCTCTCTCTGTCTGCAACTCAGTAGAGCCATTTATTGTGACTATAGATGGCATTGCATCACATGCATGTTTGTTTGATTTGCTTATCAGATACATTCTCTCCTTACACCAGTTAATTCAGTAACACATTATTTCCCTTTTTCTGCTTTTTTTTGTGTCACTTCACAAAATCACATTTGCAGTTATTCGATTTTTCATTTCATGTTCGGTGGACTAGGAAAGCGGCTTAGAGATGTATGCGGACAAAATGAAATCAAACGACAAAAAAAAAAAACAACAACCAAAAAAAAATACATGACATGAAAAAATGACTGAAAACAACACATTTCATGTTTTGTCCCAACCTCTTTGTGTGTTCTGTGGATGTTTGCCAGTGTTTTGTTTAGCTTGAGTGTCCTACATACCCAAAAGACATAACACCTCCGCAGGATTCTGAATCCGTCTTCCTGGCACTCATTACTGTCGCCATTGTTTAGCAGCAAAACAACAGGGGCATGATGGGATAGCATGCCAATACCCATCTGCATGTAATGCCACATACTCTCTCTGTCTGTCTGTCTCTCTCTCTCTCTTCCTCTCTCTCTCTCTCTTTCTCTCTTCCTCTGTCTCTCTCACTCTCTCTCTGTCTCTCTTCTCTCTTCTCTCTGATAGTATCAGTGTGAGTATGACATTAGCAATGCTGTCTAATAGGATAATGCGCTCCTCCTTGGGATGACCACCTCAGCACAAGGTGGGATACACACACCTCCACACAGACACACACACACAGACACACTTGCGCACACACACACACTCTTACACACACTCACCTGTGAATCCATCTTCCTGGCACTCATTACTGTTGTCGCCATTGTTTAGCAGCAAAACAAGAGTGGCATGATGGGATACCATGCCAATGCCTGTCAGCCCGCCTGTAACAGCTCATACTCAGCAGGCAGCAGGCTTGGATCTCTTCCTGATGGAGGATGTTTGTCTAAAGCAGTTGTCTTGCGTGTCATTTTTTTTCTCTGACTAATTCGTGAATGATTATGTAATGACAGATAAAACAGGAAAAAGAGAAGGCTCTTGCCATTTATCAGTGACTGGATGTGATGGGATTAATGTCTGTCTCTGTATGGTGTTTTCTGTTTATTTCCTCTCAACACTGAGTCCAGGTCCAGCTGGAATATACCCCGATGGTAAATGACAGTTGCAGTGGATGTGTTGTATCGGCTTTAGTTGGTTTTATTTTGGGTTGTGTGTGTGTGTGTGTGTGTGTGTGTGTGTGTGTGGCTTTGGGTGACTAGATATTGTATGTTTATGTGTGTGTATGCAGTATGGGATGTTGCCATTTGTCTTTCCCCACATAGAAATGGCAGTTTGCCTTCTCTCTCTCTCTCTGTCTCTCTCTCTCTCTCTCTCTCTCTCTCTCTCTCTCTCTCTCTCTCTCTCTCTCTCTCTCTGTCTCTCTCTCTCTCTCTCTGTCTCTCTGTCTCTCTCTCTCTCTCCCTCTCCCTCTCCCTGCTTGCTATGTTAAGTCAGTGGAATGATTGATGGCTGAGCAGTTGTCACCTATAAATGCCCTCGAGCTGATTACTCACGGTTGTATCAGGTCATGTGAATGTAATGTAAAATCATACTTTTTTTGGTGTATACCAGGGAATGGGACCAAAGTATGCGTGTCTGTTTTTAATTTATAGGTGTGTTTGTATATGTGCGTGTGTGTTTGTGTGTGTGCATGTATATGTGTGTGTGTATGTGTGCCTGTATGTCTGGTCGCGTGTGTGTGTGTGTGTGTATTGCAAAGGGAAGGTGTGTAAGCATCTGTGTGTGGTTGTGAAATGTGTAGTACGACATGGAGCCACTTTCGCCCAGACCGACCGAGCGTTCTACCGAGCGATGTTGAGTGGGAGGGTCGTGGCAGGTCAGACCCCAAGCCCATCCATTTCATATCTTGGCCTCGCTAAAATCAATGGCCACGAGCTGTCCAGCATGCCAAATGAAAGGTGAATCAATGTCATCCAAAGCTTTGTGCGGCCAGTGCCAGAGAAAAGAAACAGCCTCCTAAGACTTTACTGTTGCGATAACATTGATTTAGAAGAGATGGGATTCTGTCAAAGCCCCTCGCCACACCTCCGTCTCGCAGGTGAGAGAGACGAGGGAGGGAGAGAAACACAGAGAAAAATAAAAAAAACAAAGTGAGACAGAGAAAGACAGAGAAAAGAAAAAGAGAGCGACAGCAGACGAAAAAGAAAGACCGATAGAAAGAGAAGGAGAGAGAGAGGGAGAGAGAGAGAGATTACCTAAGGTCTGCGCTCTGGGTTTTTTTAAAAGCAGTTTGTCCCCTAGTTCACATAGTGTACTTTAGCAGCCCTTAAGCCAGCAGTAAACACTGTGGCTCCAGATATACTAGTGTTAGGTGCTCCAGAGGGCCCCTGGGATCCCTCCCTCGTCATTTGCAGCAGCAGATACAGTCCCACAAAAATAGGCAGGCTTCACAGCGGCAGGCAGGCAGGCAGGCAGGCAGGCAGGCAGGCAGGCAGGCAGGAAGCTGTATGCTGGGTCAGGTCCTGGGAGGGTTTTGTAAAAGCGAAAACAACTGCATTTGGGAGCACAGTCAGCACAGCAGGAGGAAAACCCAGCCTTGGGAAGGTAAAAAGGAAAAAAAAAAGAAAGAAGAGACAGAAAGTTGTAGCGTGATGTGTTTTTTGGGTCTTACCTGTGTTGCTTAAAATTAGTAGCCTGGTAAACCAGCCCCTCGTACTTAATTTCATTTTGTACAGAGGATCTGGCACTGCTTCCACTGACATTGCTGTCTTTGGCAGAATGTTGCCCAGCCAATCAGTGAACAGAGGGAGTGTTCATGAGCGCTGACGTTGACTTGGGCTACATTTGAATTGTAGTGCGTAGGCAGGCTAACTGCACACGTGACGAACAGACGGTAGTAATTGGGTAGAGCCGTTTAAACTTAAGTTCAGTCCACACCTCCAGGAGGAAAATGTTTCTCAATACAGCACTGCCAGACCCTCTGTACAAAAATGAAATGTAGTACGAGGGGGTGGTTTACCAGGCTATAAAACTGATAGATTTCAGCTCCTTTTATGACAAAGGGTCACATGAGTCACCCATTAAGGTGTGGTCTACAGCTTCACCTCCAGTGATCCAGAGATGGTTTCCCATCATCAGGCCACAAATGAAGAAGCCTTTTGGATGAAGGATGAAATGTCTTCACACTCCAAGAAGAAGTCCAGCTGCTTACAACTTAGCTCCTTTGACTTTAAAAAACTGCTTAGTGTTGCTTTAAAGGCTGTCAGCCCTGTTGCCCTTTAGTGGCCTGGGGGGCCCAAGCAGTTGCCTGTGCTATGAATTAAGAAAAGAAAACAAAGGCACACTACATTGCTTCTTCTTTTTTAAAAAAGCCTTTAATAGAAATGGCTTACGCGTTGAGAAATACAATCTTCATCAGAGCATAAAGGCATCAGGCAGTCATTGGCTAGCGGGTAAGGCATTGGATTTGTGGCTACCCCCCTGCTCACATAGCCTGGTAAACCCGCCCCTCGTACTTCCTTTCATTTTGTACAGAGGGCCTGGACCGGAATCTCTTGAGGGTCATTTAGCAAGTCCCAGCAAGACCGATCCAATCAGCGAACAGAGGGTGTGTTCGTTAGCCGTGACGTTGACCTTATGTGCTACATTTGAATTGTAGTGCGTAGGTAGGCTAATTGCATACGTGACGACCAGACATTAGCGATTGGGTAAAGGCAGATGCACTTTTTTTAAACTTCAGAGTCCACACCTCCAGGAAGAAATTGTTTACCAGGCTACTGCTCACATGCTTGATGGGTTAAAGGCAGAGTGGAATTTTGTTGTGTGTGCACTGTGGTGTGCTGTGTGTTCACAATGACAAAAACGGGAATCACATCACATAAATCTAGAAGCTTACAGGTTCAGCTGCCTGTGCCGCCTGTTGTCTAGCTTCTCCTCTGCTGATAGGTCAGGCCAAACCCAGTGCTCTGCTGATAGGTCAGGCACAACCCAATGCTCTGCTGATTGGTCAGGTCCAACCCAATGCTCTGCTGATAGGTCAGGCACAACCCACTGCTCTGCTGATTGGTCAGGTCCAACCCAGTGCTCTGCTGATAGGTCAGGCACAACCCAATGCTCTGCTGATAGGTCAGGCACAACCCAATGCTCTGCTGATAGGTCAGGCACAACCAAATGCTCTGCTGATTGGTCAGGCACAACCCAATGCTCTGCTGATAGGTCAGGCACAACCCACTGCTCTGCTGATTGGTCAGGCACAACCCAGTGCTCTGCTGATAGGTCAGGCACAACCCAATGCTCTGCTGATTGGTCAGGCACAACCCAATGCTCTGCTGATTGGTCAGGCACAACCCAATGCTCTGCTGATAGGTCAGGCACAACCCACTGCTCTGCTGATTGGTCAGGCACAACCCACTGCTCTGCTGATTGGTCAGGCACAACCCAATGCTCTGCTGATAGGTCAGGCACAATCCAGTGCTCTGCTGCATCACCAGACAAAAGGAGATTTCAAACTCTGTCGGGGCCCCAGGCAAAAGCCCACCACTTACATTGAAAAGTGCTTTGGCACCACTGCAGTTGAAGGGTTGTCAGCCCTCCGATGCCCTTAAGAAGGCCCGGGCGACTCCAAGCAGTTGCTCGTGTTGCCTGCTGGCTAGCTACATCTCTGCCATCGGATGCCGGAGTGACGCAGGTTTGGTCTTGCTGCGAACTGTGTAGGCCTAAAGCATGCACATCCGCCTCAAGTCTTCTGGGTGCTGGACCAAAAAGCAAAGTAAAAAAAAAAAAAAAAAAACAGACACAAAGTCTGCGACACCAGTCAGCTCCCACAAAAACGTTTTTAATCATACGTGATGTTTTTACGATGAAGGGCCCGATGAAGGGCTCATGCCCTTTTTTGTGGAAGGTGACTAGTGTCACGGACTTTGTTTCTGTGTTTTTGGTCTTGGTGGGAGCCATGTTTTATGGTACACTGCTAATGTTGCATCTAATGTGGAGCATGGTGAGCCCACCAGGATGTCTCTGCTTCATTGAAGACTAATGACTCATGAGAAAAGAAAGATAAAGACAAACAAACATGAAGAAAAGCAGATAACAAAAAATATAAATAAAAAATAGGAATTTAACTTTTTCAGACCAAAATGTAAGTTATTTATGTAGCGGTCAAACAAGACACAAATATAACATAAAAAGAATCCGCATGGCACAAATAAGTTCCCATGTCAATATATAATATAATATAATAAATCCTATTTGAGATTTTTGCATAGTGATTATGCACCGCTTCCACTGATGACTAGATCATAAAGTATATAAATACTTACACATGCAGGTGTGTGTGTGTGTGTGTGCGTGTGCGGGCGTGTGTGCACATAAAAAAGTGCACAAGCACTTAATAATATTTGCACAAACGCATCTGTGTGTGTGTGTGTGTGTGTGTGTGTGTGTGTGTGTGTGTGTTTTGCTGAGAGGAGGTCTGTTCAGTTACAAAGTGCAGATATTTTTTCAACTGCGGTGTCAGAGGTGGTGGAGATCTGGCGTGGAGGTGTGGATCTCGCCAGAAGCAGAGCCCTTGTGGCAAAAGCTTTTTGACAAGCAAATTAATTCCCAGCATTTGAGTGACGTGTTATCTCCTCTCCTCTCTTCTACTCTCCTCTCCTCTCCTCTCCTCTACAGTGCTCACACAGACATCCTCATCCCCCCTTTCCCCACACCCCTTCCATTTCTTTCCAATCTCACTGTGTTTCAAGTGTCAATCAAAGGCGATAATCTTTTGAATTAGATAGGGTGGGGACATTTCTTTTTTTTCTCCTATCTTTTTTTTTTTGTTTTTTTTGTTTTTTTTTTTTTTTTGAAGTGGGCAGGGTTATACAAGTGGCCTTTGTCGCCGTGGTGATGGCATTTTAATTAAATATATGAACATGGCCCTGGCCTCACCGCTGAAGTCCAAACAAAGATAGCATCATCTAATCAAAAGCGAGGGCCCTGGGGGGTTTCAAGGGCAGACATCTTTTCTATTACTCGTCTCCGCTGGGAGTTGGCCAATTTTCTTTTATTATGATAGAATCAGCATACTGCAGATTGGATGGGCAGATAACGTCACAGGCGCACCCCACTGGTGAGGGTGGTGGTGGGAAGGGTGCTGGTAAGGGTGGTGGTGCGGTGCGCTGGCCTTGCATCACAAAAGAACTACAGATAGATGTTCAAGGATCTCTCCTCTGTGTCCTCACTCCATTTTACCTTGACACACACACACACACACACACACACACACACACATCATTCACACGCACACAAACACACACACACTTCCACGACCACCAGCATCACTAGCTCAGGCACACATATATACCATATATATACATTCTCTTCCTCTCTGTCCCTGTCTCTCTCTCTCTCTCTCTCTCTCTCTCTCTCTCTCTCTCTCTCTCTCTCTCTCTCTCTCTCTCTCTCTGTCATACACTCACTCACACATACACACACACATACACATACACATACACACACTCTCTCCCACACATACACACACACTCACTCTCTCTCACACTCTCTCTCTCTCTCTCTCTCTCTCTCTCTCTCTCTCTCTCTCTCTCTCTCTCTCTCTCTCTCTCTCTCTCTCTCTCTCTCTCTCTCTCTCTCTTCCTCTCTCTCTGTCACTCTCTGTCATACACTCACTCACACACACACATGAAACATGTTTTTGCCTCAGCTATACGCTGATGAATCTGATTTGTTGCAGATTTCTTTTCTTTTTTTGGCGAAATAATGATTTGATGATCAAAGTAATTGACTAATTAGCTACTTTCCCTCAAATCACTCTTGTCTTTCTTCATTTGCTATGTAATTATTCAAACTGATGAAAAGATAGGTGTGAACATTGATATGAGAAATTGCTTTAATTATTTTCCAAAATTTGATTGAGAGTTTATCTCACTACACCTACACTACTTATTTTTTTGTATGTTGAACTTTGTTTCATGATATGATTGAAAAGCATAGACATTTATTAACCTGCATTTTCAGAGACAACCACAGTGTCAGCCGCAATGAAGTCATGATGTGCCAAATCAGCTAATTAGGGGCGACTTAGGGGTACATTAAGATGGGATTAAATTTAGCACACGCCCTGACAAGAGTCTTACTAGCGACTGTGAGTCAGGAGTTGCATAAAATCATCCCATGGGAAATCACACACACACACACACACACACACACACACACACACACACACACACACACACACATATGTACACACACACACACACATATGTACACACACACACACACACACACATATGTGCACACACACACACACACACACACACACACGGCATGCTGTCAGTAAAGTGATGTCTTCATGGCCAAGGGTAATTCATCAAAGAACATTATTTTGGGTGACTTCCTGACAGCATGGAGCCCTATTGTTTTGGGGCATGACCCTGTGAATATAAAATTACGCCCTTCGTTGACATGTTTTAAAAAGGCAACATTGGAAAATATTGCAAATATATATTTATGTGTGGTGTAATGCTTCGTTTTGTCCTCAGAAAAGGTTGCACATGATGGAATATATTGCCCAGAACTACAAGGGCAAATAGCTACTGGAGTTAGTTTCAACAAGCTAACATTTTGCTTACTGGCGCTATTTTGCTATGGAAAGAAGAACAAAGGACATCCACACAGCCTGCCACCCACATTACGTAGCCATATAAACAGACCAGGTCAAAGTCATGGCAATGACAAAAATCAGTTTTATTGAAACAAGTCAAGTCAATTTATTTATATAGCACATTTAAAAAGAGAAGTTTAAGTTGTTGACCTAAAGTGCTTTACATACAAAAAGGTAATGATAACATTTAGAAATAAGGTAGAACATGGTCTACAGCATAAGAAAGGCAGGGAATATCATATCATTAAAACAAAAAATAAGATTCAGAGATAGGAATTGTCAATAAATACACAAATTAAAATACGTAGATGAATATATATCAAAACAATAACTAAAATATTCAATAAATAATTTAAAATTAAAGAAAAAGAACAGAACAACAGATATTTAACAGTAGCAATTAGAAAAGCACTCAGAGAACACAGACCTCTGCCAGGGCAGCTCAGATCACCACTAAAATCTAATCACTTTTAAGTTAGCCCATTTTTGACCTACCCTGGAAATGCCATCAAAATCCATTACTGTTTAAGTTATGTGGCTAACAAACAAACAAACAAACAAACAAACGAAGGCAGATGATTACGCTGGTGGAGGTAACAAATAAACAGAAGAAAAGGAAACAGAAGTAGAAAGTAAGTGCAGGTTGTCACCAGAAAATACCGGTGCGCTACTGAAGCACGGGACTATGAGCTGTGCAGAGGACAAGGAGGAAGTAGTCATCACAAGGACTGGGGAAATAGGTGTCTCAGTTGTTTTAAAGGTGTCATTGCATTGTGTTTTCATTCATTTTGTGGTGGTATCTGGTATTAATGAATGCCCTGTGAGCCTGTTTTGGTGAAAAAAAAATGCTTTAAGTTCTCTTCTAGTTTGGTGGAAGAGGTGGGGCGGAGAGAACAACAGGATTTTGGCTAGGCTAGTCAAAGGCTAACATCTTTCAAAGCCCATTCGGTCATAGCACACCAAAAAAAAGATCTAAACAGTCTAAACAAACACACCTACCTACATATCTTTTGCAAATACCGGTGCCCCACTGAAGCATGGGACTGCTAGACTATGAGCTGTGTGGAGGACAAAGAGGAAGTAGTCATCACAAGGACTGGGGAAATAGGTGTCTTAGTTGTTTTAAAGGTGTCATTGCATTGTGTTTTCATTAATTTGGTGGTGGTTTGCTTTTGGCGGCTGTTTTGGTGAAAAAAAAAGCTCTTCTAGTTGGGTGGAAGAGGTGGGGCGGGGAGAACAACAGGATTTTGGCCATGCTAGTCAGAGGCTACCATCATTCAAACCCATTCGAACACACCAAATAGAAGATCTAAACAGTCTAAACAAACACACCTACCTACATATGTTTTGCAAGGTGAATGTGTGCTGCAACAAGACTCCTTCGGTAATCACAACTATAGCATGGCCTTTTCTAATTAAGGAACTTACATCACTTCGTTTGCCTTTTTGATATTAGTTTTTTGATATTTGTTTTTTCCGCTTTCATTGACTAATGGAGGCAATCAGGGTAGAAAAACATTTTCACATGCAGCATGCATATGGAACCTGGAGTGACTTATTGTATTTCAAAAAGAGCAAGAAGTAAATGGTTTCTCTAGGAATGACACCTTTAAAAAAAAAAAAAGTGTGTGGTCGCTACAGATTCTTCACAACTGTCCTTAACCCACAAGCCCCTGTGTCCTTGTGTTCCAGGGGGGCACGTGTTGCTACCACTATGTTGTACAGAAAGGTTAGAACTTGCTAAGCACTGCCTCGTTGTGTTATGACTCATTGCATTTTGACTTCCAAAAACTCCAAAAGCAAGGTATTCATAGCATTTTCTTGTCAATATTAACCAAAAGTTTTTTTTTTTCTCTGAGGGTGTGACCTTGAATATGCCCTTGAAATTGATTGTCAACACAAAATGTGGAGTGCACTTTAGGCACCAATGTGGGCAGCAGAGTATTCAAGGCACTTTTAAATCCATTTGTTTTGTTTTATTATTTTTGTACTTACTTTTACTTAGTAATGTCCTCTTCCATGACTTTGCTATTTCTATCACTGTACTGTTTTTTTTATTTAATTATTTTTTTATTTTATTATCACTTTTTTATAGCTCAGTAATGGCCTCTTGTGAACTCTGATGCAGGTGATTCTTTTAACAACAAAAAAGGAGCATTTCAGAATGCCTGAAGGTTTCAAAATGCCTGACGCACAGATGTCTGAGTTGGATTGAAGTTCGTGTTTAAAAAAAAACCTGTGTACTAGTCACACGCATCCCCCGCCTGAGGAGACGACACTCACCACCCGGGCGATGAACTAAATGAGGCTGTGTGTGAGTTTGAGTGGCTTTTCCTGGATGTTAAATCCACGTTGAGGCCCGGCTGGCAGCTGGCGTGTTAAATAATGAATGACGCAGGAGGGGAAGAGCGCAGAGACCACAGAGGACAGCGGCTCAGGTGAAGACGACACCTCCAGCATGAGCAGAAGGGGCTGGCGTTGTGATGCAGCAGCAGTAGCAGTAGCGGTAGCAGTAGCGGTAGCAGCAGCGGTAGCAGCAGCAGTAGCGGTAGCGGTAGCAGCAGCAGTAGCGGTAGCAGTAGCGGTAGCGGTAGCGGTAGCATTAGCGGTAGCATATGGAGCAGGCTGTGCTGCCTACCCTACCTCGCTGAGGCTTGTGCGGTGAAGATATCTGCCATGCAATGCATCTGTCTGCTAATGTTTGGGTGAAGTAGAGAAATAAAGACATGTGGATGAATGAACAGTAGTAGCAGTAGCATATGGAACAGCCTGTGCTGTCTGTAGCCCTCCTTGCTAAGGCACATCAGCATAGCCATGCAGTGAAGGTATCTGCCATGTGGTGAAGATATCTGCCATGCGGTGAAGATATCTGCAATGCAGTGAAGATATCCGCCATGCAGTGAAGATATCCGCCATGCAGTGAAGATATCCGCCATGCAGTGAAGACATGCACCATGCAGTGAAGATATCTGCCATGCGGTGAAGATATCTGCCATGCAGTGAAGATATCTGCCATGCAGTGAAGATATCTGCCATGCAGTGAAGATATCTGCCATGCAGTGAAGACATTGGCCATGCAGTAAAGACATGCACCATGCAGTGAAGATATCTGCCATGCAGTGAAGATATCTGCCATACAGTGAAGATATCTGCCATGCGGTGAAGACATCGGCCATGCAGTGAAGATATCCGCCATGCAGTGAAGATATCCGCCATGCAGTGAAGACATTGGCCATGCAGTAAAGGCATTGGCCATGCAGTGAAGATATCTGCCATGCAGTAAAGACATGCACCATGCAGTGAAGATATCTGTCATGTAGTGAAGATATCTGCCATGTGGTGAAGATACCTGCCATGCGGTGAAGATATCTGCCATGCAGTGAAGACATCGGCCATGCAGTGAAGATATCCACCATGCAGTGAAGATATCCACCATGCAGTGAAGATATCCACCATGCAGTGAAGACATCCACCACGCAGTGAAGATCTCGGCCATGCAGTGAAGATATCTGCCATGCACTGAAGATATCTGCCATGCAGTGAAGACATACGCCATTCAGTGAAGTTATTGGCTATGCAGTGAAGATATTAGCTATGCAGTGAAGAGATCCACCATGCAGTGAAAATATCTCCCATGCAGTCAAACTGACTGTTAACAGTTGGGTGAAATGGAGAAATACACAGACATGCAAATGAATGAAGTACAGGCATCGCAATCTGCAGGGACCCATTTCAGTGAGGTCACCCCCCCCCCCCCTTTTTTTTTTTCCTTAGCAATGAAAGACATTTCCATTATTGTTTGTTAATAACGGAATAGCCTAATGAGAAAGGTCCCGATAGACTTGGGATGACGGGAAGTAGCATTCATGCAAGAACAGCTACGCAGTATCCTATTTTCACAAATTCACACAAAAATTCAACTCCCCCACAACGCTGCAGTTCCAATTGAATATTTTAGAAAAAATTGTTAAATAACCCTGTTGTGTGCAATTGATTTAAATTCCCAAAACAAAGTGATGTGCCTTTACATGTAATAATCACCAACAACCCTCACAAAAATCGCAGGTTTTTTAAATCCACAAAGCAACACTGAGCGGAAAAAAAAAAAAAAATCAATCACTGAGCCTCACATATAATTTTCAAGAATTCCTGCAGCAATTTCAGTGACTAAAACAACAAACCCACAAAAGTAATGGAGGGACTAAAGATTTGTGTGGAACGAGACAAGAAAGTTTTGTAGAGAGAGAGAGAGAAAGTTTGAGAGAGAGAGAGAGAGAGAGGGAGAGGGAGAGGGAGAGAGACAGACGCATACAAAGAGTAAAAGAGAGAGAGGGAAAGAGAGAGAGAGAGGCAAGAGAGAGGAAAGCCGAATGAGGAAAAAGTTAAACTAGGAAAGAAAATGAGATAAAAGTTAGAAAAGAACTGCAAGGAGAAATAACATGAAAGTGTAAAAGTGAGTGAGAGAGAGAGAGAGAGAAAAAAAGAGAGAGAGAAGTGTGTGTGTGTGTGTGTGTGTGTGTGTGTGTGTGTGTGTGTGTTTTGGCATGTGTGTGTGTGTGTGTGTGTGTATGTGTGTGTGTGTTTTGGCACGTGCATGTGTGTGTGTGTGCGTGTGTGCGTAAGTGAGAGGGTGGTCCTAGTCTGGACAGCTACCCTTCAGTCTGAGTGATGTGAAACTTTAAAAGACTCTTGCGCCATACAAAAACAATGTTCAGACACTTCAAAACTTGATGATTTATTAAATAAATGCTACGCTCAAATAATGATTTATGTGCTGGAGGCATGAAAGCCTCTTACTTTATGCTGGATTTGTCAGAAATCGGATTATCGTCAGATTCAGACTTAATCTGTACAGCTGATGAACTGTCAAGGACTGACCAGGCAAGTGGCTGAGACGCATATGATCACTGCCTCATTGTTTAGCTCGCATTTTGAATGAACCGTCAAAGAAGAATTCAGTTTTCATCCAGTCTCAGACAGTAAGGGGATTAGTCCTTTCTATGTTTTGGCTGCTTACGGCATCAGTATTAGATAGTTTATGCAGTGATTGATTCTCGTTATCTGTAAAAAAAAAAGTTCTAGTTATCTGTTAAAAATAAAAAAATCATATTGATAAAATGAGCATTATACATTGGCAAATCCTGCGCTATTCTTAAAATCAGGTTGGTCTGTAAAAAATAAATGCATCAATATTTTATCCACTGCCTTAAGGTAAAGAAATAACTTCAAACAGTATTGCCGTCACTGTTCATTGTCGAGACTGCACTTCTGCTCCGAGCTATTATACTGAACTGTTGATCAGAGCTGGCTAAAACAATTTACTCTGCTCATGTTAAATCCTCATATGTATTGAATTAACTGAAAGTAAAAGACAAAAAAAATAAAAATAAAAATAAATCTGGGCAGAGGTTTCAAATATATAAGGTCACTTCCTTGCTATACTCTCTGATTATGTTTTAGTGATGTGTCCCAAACAAGGGTCAGGAGGAGTCCCAGAGGAATGGCTGACGGCTCACCGCATTCCACTTTCGTCTTCAGGCAGATTTAAACCCCCCCCCCCTACCTGTCAGCTGCTTCACACGCTCTGACATCGCAAAGCATTCTGATGGGCAAAGGAGCGAAAAAGAGCTGTCTCTTTTCAGTGAGTAATAAATTGATCAAAACATTTTCTACCCCATTCTAAACTTACTATAGACACTGTTGCATACAGTTTGCAGGATCAGTTTGCAGATTACAGGATCATCAGACACCTGGAAAAAACCTACCTGGGGTTTGCCTACACTTCCCAGTCCCATATATATTTAAGTATACTTAAACAAAAAAAGATCCAAAAAGAACTGGTATAAACTCTAAACATGTGGTGGGAAAAGAGCATTTCTTTCTCCTATGAATTTTGATGGTGTATACAAATGGCTTTAAACATTGTCTTATAAAGTAACTGCCTCTCAGTCAACCACAAGTCTGTCAATGTGTACTAACCCACAAATGTGCTAATCAATAGAATTTATGGCAAATTACAGTTACTATGGCAACTGGATAAAGCTTTCAAAGGGGGGATAGTGACTACCTGAACTGGGATTTTCTGCAAAATCATTTCTGAAAGCCTGTTTATGGGCACTCTGCTGGGACATGTGGGTATTTGTTTGCAAACATTACACCTTAATTGGGAGAAAAGTGAAAAGGTTTTCAAGTCAGGAAAACCAGAGAAAGAAAAACTACACACAGCACAGAAAACAATTACAGTACATTTCAGTTCCCCCATAGAAAGTAAATGTCACCTAGACCACATACATAGAATACAAACTAGTACAAAACAGAGGAAAAATAACATACTGTATTGTCTTTTGACAACTGACTACTGTCATGCAGCATCATACCCAAAAAGAATGTTCTTTTCTATCATGGACAAAGCTTAGAGACAGACCAGTGTGAATCCGAAAAAAAAGCTACACGACTTATCAAGGTTCAGCGTACACATTCAATATGTCATGAGATTATTCCTCACAATAGAAAACCCATTTCACACAATGCTGATGGGTGGTAAACTGGTCTTCTCGTGTTATCAGGGCTTACAGAAGGAAAACCAGATGGTTGTGAGGTCAGACCCCAGTGTATGCTAACACTGTGACCCTGAGCAAGGCACTTAACTTCGAGTTTCTCCAGGGGGGCCGTCCCTGTTGTTAGTTTAGTGTAATTTGCTGTGGATAAGAATGTTTGCTGAATGACAAGTGATCTGTTGCAGCAAAATAAGATCTGCCAATTACAATACATAAACATTACCCAATACCTTATATTTCCAGTTTTAGTTGAGGTGATCATGGTGATTAGTGCCTATTACACAAAACAACAAAGTTGATTCACTCCACCAATCTTTTTTTTCTTTTTTTTAAATACAAAACTTTCTTTTGGAAGTGCCTGAAAGATGGACAAGTGCTGGCAGAAACACTTTGAAAATACTTTGAAAAGACTAATGTTTGACACCCTCTGAAATCTTGCACTATTTATCCGATGGCACCACGATTCCTTTTAAAATTGTTTTCCACCATTCTCCAAATAGCAACAGAAACTGTCTGAGACAGACGAGATCCATGTCCATTAAGTTACCTTTCGTGTCTGTGAGTGTTGCATCAGGCAGTCTACCTGCAGTAGCTCGTTATGACAGCGTCAATCACCTAGTTCACATCACACATCAATATCAGTGTGAGCGTTTGAAATCTGCAAGAGTTTTGGTGCGCGCAAGCTTTTTTGTGCCTTATTGTGTGTTTACGAGAGTGATGTGTAACCACTTCCTGTGTTTACCAATAAGAAGGAAATGACATTGTCTCCATGCTCATTTACTTCCTCCTGTTTGCTGCTGGAGAGAGCGCTCACCTCACCTGCTGGTTGCTGACGGCAGTTAAGTGTCAGCACCATTATTGCATGTGCCAACGCTAATTACTAACTGTAATATTAAACGCACTTGAATTCAGCAGATCACTGAAAGTGTGCCATGACTAACAAAATTATCATGTTTCATTCTGATTTTCGCTTGTGACAGGGAGATTTAAAGAGAGGTTTAAAGTCCTGTAACATTAGGACTTTGAAACATGAAGACAAATGACAGAGTGAAAAAATTAGGACCCTAAACAGCCACTGAAACAGTGCTAGGAACTGAACACCTTGGCAGCTATTTTGAGCATTTAATAAAGCAGGTCAAAACAGCAGATGTGCAGAAAGACTGTTGTGCAGGACACAGACAGGCCTGTGGTTAAACAGCTATGAAGTCTCTTGAAACCACCGGCATTACTCTAGATAACAATCAAAGCAGATGGCTATATCACTACAGATTTGGGGCATTTTTGTAATGCCCAGAACGCAACCCTTTGAACTGACAGTTATATTGGTAACAAGGCTGTGTGAATTTTAGCTTGCAAAGAAGAACGTGTTATGTTCACTCAGACTGAATGACAAGCTGAGTTTATTTTTGGTCAGATCAATGGAGCACATCTAACATCCATCCTTGCTAATTTATTTAAACCTCAAATGAAAAAAAATCTTCAAATGTATTTCTTTATTTATTTTGGTCTGACAACTGTGTGGTGAAATCAATGTATTGCTGATGGGATCAGTGTAACCTGACAGGATCAAACAGGTTGAGTGAATGCCTGTTTGGTAGAACATTGAGTAAATTAAATAGAGTGGCCATGCCATCACCCTTCTATGTATAGACAAAGACATGAAGACCCCACTATGTATACAGCAGTTATGACCCTACTACTGTGTGTGTATATATATGTATATATATATATATATATATATATATATATATATATATATATATATATATATATATATATATATATATATATATATATATATATATATATATATATATATATAAAGAAGTCACGACCCTACAATGTATACATATAGAAGGGATATAGGATTTGCGATATCCTAGAGACAGGCAAAGAAGCTGATGCCTAAAACTCAATAGTGACAATGACCCGCAGCTGACATATATAGGAAATGAGTATCATATGACATCCTACAAAAGGCAAAGTGCACTAACTATGCAGATATTGAAACGTACAAAAATGCCTTTAAGGTTTTTTTATACTGGCAAGTCAAACATGTTTAGGCATAATAGTGTGGTGTGTTCATTTACTTTCTTAATAGGAAGAAGCAAGAGATTAGTCACAAGACAAAGGAGGTGTTATAAAGTTAATTTCCAGTCTAAATTCAGTTTTGACAAAATATGTACTGCATGTTACTGCATTTTGGCTTTGTAGGGCAGTATGTGAGGTTCCAAGCTATGTCGAACACATGAGCCTACTGTAAGCCAATCCCATTTCTGCAAATCTATCTGCAATAACCAGAGAAAGATTTCTTGGAAGACACACCGCATTGCTTCATAGACCTGAGTTTAATTACACTTGAATATGCCAGAAGAAGTATAACAAAATATGTCATTGTTATGAAATTACATGTCATACATTTGGCAGAATGTTTCACTTATCTTTGGAGTTCAAACATCCAACTCTGGCAGGATAGGGTGTACTATTTGGTAATAAATGCTAGCCACTGCTGATTAGCAAGCTGTTAACAATAATGGTGTTTGACTGTAGAACTAATGAGGCAACAGTCTGGCGTTAGTTTCTTTGGGAAAATGGAAACCGATAATGCAAAACAGAACATACTTAGTCCCCGTAAAAAAAAAAAAAAGCCCCATCGTGACTGAAAGAAGAGAGAAAATTGAAAAGAAATGTTAAACGAAATGAAACTCTAACAACAGGTTATAAAGGCTGTGCAATTGATCTTTTTTATTAGGTTGTGACCACACACCATCATCAGTTATGTTTTGAATGCCTATATCTATAATGTATAATGTATATAATATATTTAAGTTGCCTTGAAACATTACATGAAAAGTTGAACAACAACTTGTTACCAAATAGTGAGCCTGCTGGTGTTGGCACTGTGGCATGCAAAAACAAAAGACCCTAACTTCAGTTTTGGGCAAAAATAATTTGTCACTTTTGGAACAGTAAATATTAGTTTTATCATGTGGCCAAATATCTTGAGTGAATTTTATTGTTTTTTGGAAAAAAAAGATGTTGCCTTTGCATAACATACAGTATGCAGAAGATTTTTACAGTCAGTTTTCTCAGTTTCACACATTGGTGAGTTAAGGTCGTTTGCCTTTTTAGGGCAGCACTGGCAAGTATAAGATTTATTGGTTTCTTTCTCAATGAAATTTAAACCTCGACACTACTACCTGTGGACTCTCTATTTGGCCTGCAACAGGCTGTTGATGAACCCTTTACTAATTGTGTTTCAAAGAAACGTATGAATTATTTATGAAGAGTTCTAACCCTAATTAACTGAACAATTATGCACCACTCACAACCCCTTTTTAAGTGTAGTGTGATTTAAAAAGTGGTTGCCAAGTCCCTGCTACATCTCTCGTCTCTTGCCCTTCCTAAAATCTAAAAATCAAAATGGCGGACACTCAGCTCTGAGAGGGCCATCCAAATGAAAGCGTCCTCTCAGGAAATGGAGCTGTCAGGAGCAGTGAAGAGGGACACTAATGGTTTGGAGGAAAAAGCCCATTATAATATGGATAATTTTACGGCCTTAAAGTGCTCAACTCAACAAAAAAAAGAAAGAAAAAAGTCAATCATCTCAGAAGTATCTGTCAAAAAAGAGAGGTGTGTGTGTGAGAGAGAGAGAGATCTGTTTTAAGTTGAAATTGTGTCCATTTTCCTTCCCTCTCTCTCTCCCTCTATCTCCCTTTCTCTCAATCCCCCCCCCCCCCCCCTCGTTCTCTCTCTCTCTCTCTCTCTCCTCCTGTCTCTCTCAATGGCCTCCCCTGTGTTTTGGCAGAAGCCCTGCTTCTCTGCATTATACATACAATGATTTTAAAATGTAATGTAAGTGACTATAAAACAACTAAGGCGCTGGACTTCAAAATAAGAGTCTGCTGCCTGGAGTGCCTTCATAAAAGTATAATGTATAGATACTATTTATTTATGGGGACGAAGATAACTGCTAAAGATTTCAGTCCACTCTTCTGCATTGCAGATGCTCCTGTTCCACACTGACTGCACAGCACAAATGTACTTTGATGCATCTCAGCTTCACCAGATGCTAGAGGGTGACATGCCCAAAATATTGTTAAATATAATGTATAATCCCTTATGTAGCTGTGCAGGTTCTTCCCACCAGCTGCAGGACTTTTGTTTTTCTTTTTTTATTTCATTTTAATAACACAACTGAACTTTGTAAAGAGGAAAACTCATAAAACACATGCATGTAGTATTCACACAGGGAGGCAGGCAAGCAAATAGACAGACAGGCAGGCAGACAGGCAGGCAGGCAGACAGGCAGGCAAGCAAATAGACAGACAGGCAGGCAGACAGGCAGGCAGGCAGACAGGCAGGCAAACAAATAGACAGACAGGCAGGCAGGCAGACAGACAGACAGACATAAAGGTAGATGGATAATTTTTTTTATTTTCTAGTTTAAAGAAGGTTGTTTTTGTTATTTTAATGATTTAATGTGAGGAGCTAGTTTTGCACATGGACCAATTAAATCATCCAGAAGAAGACATGTCTAACACTTAACTGTAATATATAATGTAGTGTGTGTTTGTTTTAAACCACTGTATCTTGGGTGATAATTTGCAATTTTTATGACTTCTAAAAAAAAAAGAAACAACTAACTTGAGATCATTGTAAATAGAGCCAGAACTTAAGTGCTAGAACTTAAGAACTGTTAATTCACTAAAATATAAATATTGCTGGGTGGGTCGCCGGGAGACATACTTGAATGCATCATAATTGCAAAGTAGTGTAATGCATTATGCATTGTTTTTGTCGTTTGGAAGTAAGCAGTCTGTCTTTGATAAAATACAATGCAGTTCCCTTTTTGCTCATGAAAACAGGGTAAACAGGACAAATGAAGTATCATTAATGCAATTTTATGGGGGCATTTTAAAGAGACAACAATTGAGGTAATGATAAAGTTGACCTTGTTTTTTTTTTTTGAGATTTTAAAATAATACTTCCTCTTGTTTGCACTATCCTGCAAATGTGTTTTATTCCTTTGTCCCTCCAGAAGCAAGGTGAAACCTCTCTCAGTCTCATCTGAACAGAATAGAAGACCCAAAGCTTGCTTGTTTAATTTAACCACTTCTGCCTCATTGTCCATTCTGCCAACCTAGGGTCTTAAAATAATATGAAGTAGTTTTTGTCTCTGGTTGCCCTACAGGTTGGAAGCGGAATTGACTCTCATAGAGAACTACAGAGAGACGGCCCACTCCTCCAAACTTACAGTACTTAGTGCGGTTATAGCCCATGGAGGGCGGCAAAGCGAATTCAGATGTGCCTTTCACCCAGTTACAAGTTAACGAACCACTGAAATGATTTTGGAAACATTATTTTAGGGTTGAAAAAACTACTTAGTGTTGCTGTGAAGTGTGTGGGAAATAGTTACAGGACCGGTGTGGCCACGCCAAACAGAAGAAAGCCTGTTTTTGTTATGCGTATCTTTAGTAATACAGGTACTACTCCTGAAAAAGTGCATGCATTTCAGTTGTAACTCAACTTTAAAGATGAAATGTTTAAAGGCTCAGGACCCTTTTGCAAGTGTTTTGTATTACTTACCTGATTAGTGTATGACACTTTGAGCCTACAATGCTGAAGCTTTTCGCAGTATTCTCATTTTCCGAGTTTTTGGGTTTGAGGTTTTAATAAGCGGTAAATCATAATCAGCAAAATTACAACAACAAAAAGCTTGAGATATCTCACTT
The DNA here is from genome assembly GCA_027475355.1 of Coilia nasus. Taxonomy (NCBI): domain Eukaryota; kingdom Metazoa; phylum Chordata; class Actinopteri; order Clupeiformes; family Engraulidae; genus Coilia; species Coilia nasus. The sequence continues at coordinate 6,813,561 of CM050200.1, forward strand.
TGCATGTAATGAATCTATAAAATGTATTGGTTTCACCTTTTATGTTAGATTGCCTGAATAAAACAACTTTTACATTACATTCTAATTTTCTGAGTAGTACCTGTATATCTCCTGACAATAAAGACCCTACACTCAAAGCAAAACGCCCATACACCTGCGGACACTTTTATTGGCTCCCATAAAAAATGAAATCAAACATAGACACAGACAGATCAGATCCAGTGAGTGTGCAGGAAGGATATGAAGTGTAGATAGTGTGCCGCAATTAGCAGTTTTATAATGTTTTTATTATTTTGCTAAGGTTATATGGGACAGGTGGGGCTTAAAAAAACTCCCCAGTCTCTGAAGTGGAGGATGATAGTAAAAGTTTGCGAAGCACGGGGTCTGCCGGGAGATGGTTGGATTCCCCTGGAGCCATTATTCATGCACAAACAAAACACTAATGTACACAAGATGCTGACTCTCAAACGATCATTGCTAAGTATGTTGGAGTTTGCTGACAGTAGTCAGTAAAGTCAATATAACATAATTTCTAAATTTCCCGTACCGAAGAAAAAGTTTTAACTGATAATGTTTTTAATTTTTCACTGAACATGGATCTTCTTTCTCCCTATGCTTGGATGTTGTTAGGGTGTTGGCTCAAAGCATGCAAACCTATACTGTACTTAACATAAACTCTCTAAGTAATTAGGCTGTGCTTTATTCCCATCTCAACATACAGAAAGCTGATTAACTCAGTAAACCTGCACATCTCCACCAGGTAGCACGACTGACTTCATGGGTTTTCCACATCTTGAAGTGAGAATAGACTTAACTAAAATAACTAGTTGAGTATAAGCGAATGTGAACTTCCATTGTAGAGAAGGGAAATTGTATTATGATGAAGCCAGGCTGATGTAACAAAATCAACAAGAATGGTTAAGCAATTGCAGACTCTTGCAATGTGGCAATGTGTTTTTGCAATGCTTTAGAGAATAGGCCAAAAAAAAAAAAAAAAAAACGTACATAACTTTGCACACACATACACACACACACACACAAAGATGGGCCTGATTACCATATCTCCTGCATCAGGAATAAGAATCATACATACATTATATGTTGTCTACACACATGGGTGGGGGAAAGAGGCAGGTCCATTTTTCCTGTCCAAGCATGATGACACAGAAGCGGCTGCGGCTGATTTAGAGTAGCCCAGCTGTGCAACTTGCCAGGGCTGTTATCGTTACTGTCGTCTGCTAAGGTCACGCAGAGGCGTGTACATGAGCTATGATGCCGTTGCAAACATCTGTCGCCGTAGTAACTGGGAGAAATGTCTTCACAGCTCAAGCCAGAGCAGCAGAATTCTTGCTTCCCTTCTCATATTTATTGTCATCCATTCTGTGTGTGTGTGTGAGTGTGTGTGTCTAGTGTGTGTGTACGCGCATGTCTAGTGTGTGTGAGTGTGTGTGTGTGTGTGTATGTGTGTGCATGTGCGCGCACATGTCTAGTGTGTGTGGTGTGTGTGTGTGTGTGTGTGTGTGTGTGTGTGTGTGTGTGTGTGCGTGCATGTGCACGCACATGTCTAGTGTGTGTGTGTGTGTGTGTGTGTCTAGTGTGTGTGTGTGTGTGCACATGTCTAGTGTGTGTATGTGTGTGTGTGTGTGTGTGTATGTGTGTGTGTGTGTGTGTATGTGTTATGTCCTTTTCCTAAAGACAGGGCAAGAGTTGTGACAAGGCCCGTGTAGCACTGCTTCGTCTGTCCTCCCCTGCATGGCCGAGTCAAAATGGCCGTGTCGTGCACCCTGAGAGACTGACTGTCATAGCCATCTGTCCCATCCTCAATCTCCCTCCACCGACCATGTCTTAAACTGGAGGCTCCCGTGAGGACACAGCCGCTTGCAAGGAACAGGATGAAATCAGCTTGCTTGAATGGCTCTAGTGCAGACAAAAAAAGAGGACGTTTCTAGTCACTGCAGGTGAGTATGAATCGTTTTAAAAGATATAGTATTTTTTTCACAATCAAATCAATATTACTTCCTTAATATCAACAAACTTTCAAGTTAATTACAGTAGCTCACCTTTAGACAGTTGAACACCTGACCTTTTGACATGGTGAAAAATGAATTTGTTCTCATAAATTTGTTCTCTCACTCACTCACTCACTCTCTATCTCTCTCTCTCTCTCTCTCTCTCTCTCTCTCTCTCTCTCTCTCTCTCTCTCTCTCTCTCTCTCTCTCTCTCTCTCTCTCTCTCTCTCTCTCTCTCTCTCTCTCTCCCTCTCTCTTTCTCTCTCTCTCTCTGTCTAACCCCCCCCCCCATCCTAAGTAGACAGGAGTCTCTATTTTGATTTCCCAGAGGATGCAACACATCAGTACCTGGACTAAATCATCTGTGTCCTTGGCTGATGCCAGATCATGGGCAGCAGCATCTGTACTCTGCGTTACGGTAATTACGCCTGTCCCACTAAGTTTATCTTAATGACAAGTTAACCTGCCACTCACTACACACACACTGGTACTCCTTTGAATTACACATGCACTCCCAGCAGGGCACACTGGAGGTAATTAGATGATTGTGGATTTGCGTTAATCTGTCTAAGAACGGTGTGGAAAAAAACTACTACAGAAGTGGTGTATGAAACCTCATTACAGACTTGAGAGAGAGAGAGAGAGAAAGAGTTCTGTGAGAGTTCTGTGCACTCCCGCCAGCATCATGACAGTGTTTAAGCTGAACTTTTAAGAAATAAGAAGTCTGCTGTTGAAAGCATGCAGTTATAAAAGAATAATGTATAGTCATTATTTATGGGGAAGGCGCTGCTGGAGAACATGGCTGTCTGCTGCATTGCAGATGCTCTTTTAATGCAGCCACTGCAAAGGGTAGACATGCCAAGAGAGGTAAGGATGACCTCATGACTCCATGCCATTCTTAAAGATAAAAAACACTGTCTGTCTTTCTGTCTACATGTCTGTCTATCTGTCTGTCTGGCTGTCACATTGACGATGCCATCCTTGATTGTAATCCAATGCAATGCAAAAAAAAGCAGCAAAGTCTGTCTGCCTGCCTGTCTACCTGTCTACCTGTCTACCTGTCTGACCGTCTGTCTGTCTGTCTGTCTGTCCGGACAGCAACTGAGAGATCAGCTACATGTGACTCAAATGCAGGAAAAAATACAGGCCCAGACCCAGATGTGACCCAGATCAGAGCGAGATTGCCCAGGTTTGTGTATGATGCAGTGTAAGTACTGTATGAACATGAAATTGCATCTAATCACCAGATCAATGAGATTGTCTAAGAGAACGTGAAGCTGCTGACTGTGGTTGTGGATGCACAGGCGAAAAAGATCCCAGCAATGATGGAGTGATACAGGAGAGGGAAAATAGGAGGGAAGAAATGAAGGATGAATCACAGACGAGTGTAGGTGTATCCATCTGCCAACTTAATATGGAATAACGTTTTATTTATTTTTATTTATTTATTTGTCTATTTATTTATTTCTTCCTGTCACTTTCACCCTCCCTCCCTCCCTCCACCAATCCTTCCTCCCTGCTAGACTTATGGACTGCCCTGCGAAAGCAAATTACCACCAACTTTGTTGTGTGGCAATAAAATCATCTTGTATCTTGTACTGTATCTTGTATCAATTTCTGGGAGAGTGCGTTGAATGAGTGTGGGAGCGTGTCTGTATGTGACCATTAAGGAGTGTAGGTATTAGAATTCAAGTCTGTCTGGGGGAGAGGGTTTTTTTAGGCCTGTAAAGAGCCTCCTATTCTATGGGTGTGGATGATTTCCACTCTCTCTCACTCTCTCTCTCTCACTCTCTCTCTCTCTTAGTCAAGGCAGTGCATAGTTTGGGAGCCAAACACCGAACAACATCACTATGTATAGTCAGAGAGTGCAGACTCCTGCCAAATTTACTCCAGCCAAATAAAGTGCTCTATTTTTCGCTTGCATTGTTGAAAGAAATGTAATGTAAACTCCAGAGTCTGCTCTTTAATTGAGATCCACTCCAAAATGTGATGGGTCCTCACTTGGCACATGGTACACCCCCCTACCAAGTCTCTTTTTTTTAATTATTTTTCCAGGAAAATTAGCCTGCCAGTTTTGCCCAATCTCATTGACAGACCAAGAAACAGTAATGGAAATGCGCCGTTTCTGATGGAGGTCTATGTTTGCCTCATAGAGAAGGGGGTTTTCCCAGGACAATTAGCCCCAGTAGTTTTGCCTAATGTCATAGACATACCAAGAAACAGTATTGAAAACGCACCTTCTATGACGGAGGTTTGTGTTTGCCTCATCGAGAAAAAAAAAGGGGTTCAGTAATGATGGTACTAAAACACTGCTGACTTGTAACTGCCATGCAGAAGCACGTTTCTCAGGGGTAACATGACAGTTTCTCACATGGTAGCAAATTGTTCTGATGAACAATTATTCTGTGCTACCAAGTGTAAGATTGCATGTGGTATTTTAGGATCACCTGTACAGGATGAAATGTCATATTTTTTAAATCCACAGTATCATGTATAAAATCTGAGACTTGAGATTGGAGATTTTATTGCCTTCACTTTGCTTAGATGGTTCCCTGAACACATTTTAAGATGCCTCAATTCTTATGTTCGTTGGGACGACAAAAAAGTAGCCAACCACAATGAAGTTAAATCCAATGTCGTGGGTAACTGCGTGGACTGGTGGTGCCTACTGTATTTGAAGGTTGTCTACATAAGGGTGACATAAGCCCTTTTATAAAACATGACATGACATGTCATGAACATTAATGACACTTCATTCATGTTTATGACCGTTGTCATTAAATGTCATTCATTTTTTGCAATGTCTGCATCCCAAAAAATATATCAATGTAACGTACTGTAGCAAAAATCAAATGACACTTAATGGCAACAGTCACAAACATGAATGATGTGTCATTAATGTTCATGATATGTGTCATGTCATGTTTATAACATGCCTGTGGAGAGTAGCCAGACTCTATTTTTCTGGTGGTGCCTACATATGCACCCATTCAGTGTTGTATAGTGGTCCTTTTGGGTTGGGGGTGGATGGCTAAATTGATACACAAACATTGGGTTGGTGTTTGCTTTGTTGCTTTGCGTTAGGAGGGTGGCTATGCTGTGTTAAATTATAACACGATTGTTGTGTTGTTTAAATCAAATTGTGTCACTTGTGTCTCGCTTTTGATTCCAACCTGACTTCTGTGTAATGACATCTACAGTATATCCATTCCCATCCTCCAAATCCTCGACTTCATTGAAACCCGGAGCTGAAGTAATGTGCAGATTCTGCTCTGAGATATTGCCCTTTTAAAGCAAAACACATTTTAGAGTTCCTTGTTACGTTAGTGCTGGTTTGGAACGGCAGTGGAACAGGTTTCCAGCAACAAAGTCTTTGTCAGATCACATCAGTGTCAGAGAAAAAAAAAATCATAAAGTCATAAAAGCCAGTTTGCAGTCATGCCTTCCCTGTTTCCATCATACTGGGCTTCCCCTTGCCTCCCGTTTTTATTTTCTCGCCTTTAATTCAGCCGTTACATTTGTTTCAGTTTCTTTTTGTCCCGCTTCGTGTCCTTGAAACAAGCCCGTAACAGTGACCGCACTAATAAATCAACAGCAATTTTATTTAGCGCCGGGTAAAATAGCTGGCGACCATGTGGGGAAGAAAAAAAAAAAAAAAAAACTTAAGGGCAATAAAATAGGTTTTCTTTCATGAGCTGTGAATACTTTCCTCAAGAAATGCAAGCGACTGCAAAACCTCTTTTATAACCTAGAACTATTTCCTCTTTTATAACCCTGACCAAACCTACCTCTATTTCTCAATTCAGGGCAATTGGTATGTGAAAAGCATATCTTTTCTTTTTTTTTTTTTTTTTTAAAAACCTCCTTTCAGATCTGCTAGTCATTCAGTATCTTTTTTTTTTTTAAATCGTTAACTTCATGCTGAGGCACTTAGATAATTTGTCAGATGGTCCCAGGAGGTTCTGCATGGAATCTTAACGTGAGCAGTCGTTGAAGTGAAGGTAAGCTGTATCAAGCCTGTAATTTGTCATCTCTGAGACAAATGCTGCCATTACAGGAAATGGATTGGTCTTTAATGGTCTCGCCACCGTCATACTTCATTGGACAGCCAGACACTTTTTTTTTTTTTTTTCTGAAAAAGAAGAAAAAAATCCCCTTCAATGGTCACCCACAGGTTATTTCAGCCTTGACAGATGTGCTTATTCCTATTTTGTGACTTGAGAAAATCAGGTTATGGATTTCTGGTGTGCTTAGTGAGGAGTGAGGCTAAGGTATACGCCACATAAGAGATGTGATCACTTTTCCTCCGCAAGGACAGCTGCCATGATCCTCCGTCACTCTGTCTATTACATAGATAGCTTTTTACATGCATTTAATCTTCAACGCGTCTCTGGTTATTATTTATCCCCCTTTTTTTTTTTCTTTCTCGGCCAGTGACGAGAGATGAGATGACATTAATCACCCCTTAATTCCCGTCCTGTCATTTCAGCTTGAATCTATGCAGGGAGAAATCCCCCCCCCCCCCCCACACACCCACCTTTTATGGCGTTCATGGCAATAACCCTGAATGTCACTTTTAGGCCAACATTACAGAATGAGTTTGATAGCCCCCAATGCTGTAATGACCCCCTTTTATGGCTCTGCCATGTAGGGGCAACCCTAAAACACACGGAGCCATTCAGCAGCACGCAGGTGTGTGTGTGTGTGTGTGTATGCCGCGCACATGTGTATGTGTGTGTGTGCACATGTGTGTGTGTGGGTATGCATGTGTATGTGTGCATGTGTTTGTGTGTGTGTGCACGTGTGTGTGTGTGTGTGTGTGTGCACGTGTGTGTGGTTATGCGCACATGTGCGTGTGTGTGTGTGTGTGTGTGTTGAGAGGGGGTGGGGGGCATCAGCAGGACTGAGTGTGGGGGGTCACGTTTGTTCAGGTGATTAATGAGGTCGATATGCCAGTAAGCGGAGGGGCGTGAGGCAGGTGCCGTGTTAATCATGCCAAAGGCCTGCTGGAGCAGGAAGAGCAAAGCATTTCCATGCAGATTTTAATGCAAGCACCATCCACAGGCAGAATCCGCCTCTGCAATCATCCTGGGCCAGCATAGGGGGGGAGGAGAGAGAGAGAGAGAGAGAGAGAGAGAGA
>CM050200.1:6825709-6858209 GCA_027475355.1 Coilia nasus
CATGTACCAGCGTGTGGCGTGTGGACCAGCAGGTGGGATTAAATCACCAGGAAGGTGGCGACTCAGGTGAGTTAATTGCTGTCAATCATCCCTAAGGGCCCGAACTTTTTTTTTTAAAAAGATAAATAAAAAACATAAATGATATGAATACTAATCTGTGGTAAACACTTTCAGAGAATTGACTCCTGAAATGTCTTAAGATTAACCTATAGCTGATAATGACAACCACAGAGAGGTGCATCGGTTACCCAAAATTAATAGCTTTTTAAAGAGACTTCGGAGCTGCAATGACTGTATTATTATTATTTTGGTTTTATTTATTATTAGAGATTCTTTTCTTGCACAGAAGGGAGTATTAGTCGCAATCCTCATTTCACTGCTTCTTTACCTGTAAAGATATGCATGTGACAAATAACATTTCTTGATTCTTGACAATTGGATGGCATTAAGCTGCAACCTTATGGCCGACACAGATCCTACCACTTGTTGCTGACTGCTGACCGATTATATGACATGGTTAGGCATAGGGCTGCACAATATTTTGAAAATATCACATCATCACAGCATACAATCTCATAATATACGTACCGCAAAACATGGCTTAACTGAAATATATGGTACACTTCTATAACCAATGCTTCGGCACTCTACATATCAAAATATTTGGCAAATGAAATGCCAAGGGCGTACTGCCCATGATGCCCCCCCATAACATAGCCTGCTCACAGTCTCGGGCCTACTGGTAAAGACAAAGCCACTGGTAAAGACACTTTGAAAATAGTTGATGGATAGTTGATAAAAACTGTTGAAAACTGTAAAGACTGAGATACCATTACTCAAATGAAACAAATGAAAAAGTGAAAAAAGTCAGCTTTGACTGCATTTGAAAAACCCATAACTGCTGCTACCATTCATACGTGATATGATATGATATGAATGCATATAGAAGTCGTCGAGCTCTCCTGGTCCCGGTTGTCCAGTTGATCAAAGTTGTGCATTTGACAGTGGCTGGTTAATTGTTTCCTGTTCTCCTGCAGACAACTTGTCTTTTACCTTCCTGGCTGATCCACTATCTAGATGCGGTTACACACCCACGTCACTGTTAAACGAGAGGGTTTTAGATTGGCATTGATTATCATTGTTTTTTAATCCTTGGTAACACAGCGAGGCTTTGGCACAGAATAATAATCCTGACTCACTGTCCACCGGGAGATATTTTAACGAACGCATTACCTTTCAGTTGCTCAAAACTGGATTAGAAAAAAACACCCTGAGATCACTGACAAGTCCCGCTGCGGATAGATGCTCTGCTCTGTGCAGGTAATTGTCTTACTTCTTTTATTCAGAGACTGTCAGCTGTCATAGGGGTTTTACGTTATGCCTGTGTTAGTTAAACACGGGATGCTATGTGGGCATTGAATTGTCTGTATATGTGTTTTCATACCAAACACATAGCGTAGACCTGGAAAGAAGACAGGTGGCATTTTTTAGCTAATGTCAAGCTGTCATGACAAAGACATTGTCTGGAAATTACATCTTGGTTAATGTCAAGTTGTCATTACGAGGGCACCCAAAACAATGTCAACTTGACATTGCAAAAACTAAATTATACTTTATGACAACAGTCATGAACATTTAATGAAGTGTCATTAATGTGCATGGCTTGTGTCACTCCAATGTAGGCATCTCCAAGTAAAATGTTATCCAATACTGCATTGTCATGTTTCCTGAAGGAGCTATTCTGGAGCATGCTGGTATGCTACACAATAATATACCTTATACATACCCGTCACTGACATCATAGGCATTTCTGTAATTTGTTTCTTCTTGTTTTTTTTTTCCAATATTTCATTATATCACTGTTATTCACATCATTTTTATTGAAAGTGATGGTGGTATCAATAGAGGCAGTGCTATTTTTGCCTGTTTTACCGTAATCCCAGGGCCATTTTGCTCGTTATTCCCAGTGTGGTTAAATTGCTTCGGATAAAGCATATGCTCAAAAACATAAACATAAACCTACATACAGTGTCGTCCACACACACATCACTATTCCCTCCATCTCTGTCTTCGTCCCCATCACTATCCATTTCACCGCGCCCATTATTCCACCGTCAATTTGGCGTAGACGAGAGGATGCCGGGCTGCTTAACAAGATGAGCGCGGTCTGTCCGTGGCGCTTACATGGCTTGGGTAAATAATTGATGCAGGTGCAGACTTATTGACGTCGGTGCTCGCTCCGCTCCTAAATGGCCGCCGCTGGCACCTGTGAGGTGTGTTGGTCATTAGGGTTTTTTTTATGAGAGAGCCAACTTGGCCATAAATCCCCGTGTGACAGGTGTGTGACCTTTAGCAGGACCTTGATGTGTGTGTAGTATGTATGTACGTATAAGCACTCGTGTGTGTATGTGTGTGTGTGTGTGTGTGTGTGTGTGTGTGTTTGTGTGTGTGTGTCAGTCTGTCTGCCTGTGCATGCACCTGTGCCTTTGTCTGGGCCTGAGTTTGGCTTTCAAATTCAGCTACACATGTGAGAACCACATTTCCCCATGAAGAAAGAAGAACCTGTTGAAAGTTTGTATGTGGGGACCAACTGGAGCTAGTGTGTTTGTGTATGTACCATGTTTACATACACATGTGAGGACCCCACTAGAGGTCCTCACTAATCAAACAAAAAACTTGTCAAAAGTTAATAACTGGAGACTGAATTGTCTGTGTGTGTGTGTGTGTGTGTGTATGTGTGTGTGTGTGTGTGTGTGTGTGTGCGGGCATGTTTGCTTTTTAATCAATTGCAAACAAGCTTACCTGCCAACTTTCATTTTCTGAAAGTGTAAACAACACATGTTATCGCTTGCTGTTGAGAGACCACTGTAGTTAAACGTGCTTCATGTAGTACCTTAATTCAGGGGGATATTGCAGAAATAAAAAGATACAGGCCCTGGGAAAGAGGGCATTGTTATGCAAAGGCATCGATTCTGTCTGCCTCAGAGCTGTCTGATTCAATCTCACCGGTCTGTTTTTCAGCGCAGCCTTTGCTGGTGTGGAATCTGCGGCGATATTCCCATACCTCCTTTTCCAGAGTCTAGCTGACCAAAATCAATACCACTACATCTAGCGGTCCTCGACAGGCAGATCGGAATATTATGAGAGCTGATATTCCATCAAGTAGCCTAGCGGTGGATAGCTCACGGAGCATTTCTGCCAACTTTGAATTTTCCACAGGCCTTATTGAGAGTGGAAGGTTCTTCAGAAGAATAAATGGACAGGCGTTGCAGTATCATATCACATTTATACACTCATGCTTTATAGACATACAATGTGAGACAAAATCTATCACTGTTATGGGACATTCACACCTTTTATATTACTGTGAATGTTTTCATGTCCAAAACATGGATTCTTAAAGCGCTTTATGTAGGACTGAGGCCAAAACTGCTACTGCAATCAAATTTAAAATACTGTAAAGTGTCGTTGCCCCTCTAGAGGCAAGAGGCAAATCAAAAAGTAAAAACATAAACAGAATTTGCAGGCTGTAAATTAGTTAATAAAATACAAATGTTGTGGCCGTACTATTCTTCTTAAAGAAAATTCGTATTTCAAATGGACATATTTCTTTAATATCAGTATCAATATGTTATGATTACTGGCTCTGCCTATTTGTACCTATAGCACCTTTAAATAACATTTAAAGAAGATGCCTGAAAGCAAATGGCATATTTAAATGCACCATGTGTCTATTGCCTTGTGTGTGTGTCTGCTATGCCCCATCGCCACCCATTCATCAGAGTAGCAGTGACTGTCCACCATCGCTGCACAGCCTCCTTCCAGAGAGAGATGGTGAGAGTGAAGGATTGTGGGGGATTCAATATTGGGCGATCAGAGGGAAGGGAGCTGTGATGCAGGTCCTGCTCCATTTATCATCATGCCTTATCACTCACTGTCTCCCCCTTGTCTTGACACACACACACACACACACACACACACACACATACACACCTATCTATTGGACATACATACACAATCACACACACACACACACACACACACTTCCCAAAATACAAACACTCCACACATGCGCACACACACACACACACACATATACATACACACACACACACACACACAGACACACACACACACACACACACACCACAGCAATTCCCCTTGGGTATGAGGAGGAAGAGCCATAGCTCAGAGTCACAGGCATTGCGGCGCCATTATCTCCCTTTGTAATGGATGACCTCAGCAACTCCAACCTGTCATTGTCAATGTCCCCTCTGACAAATCACAGGATACCCTCCTCCTCGCTGAAATATCATATTCAGCTCGACACGAGAGAGACAGAGAGAGAGAGAGACAGAGAGAGAGAGAGACAGAGAGAGAGAGAGACAGAGAGAGAGAGAGACAGAGAGAGAGAGAGACAGAGAGAGAGAGACAGAGAGAGAGAGACAGAGAGAGAGAGACAGAGAGCGCTACTAGACACTGTGACTGTACATGACTGTGTTGAGACTGTGTACAATTTAAGGACACAAGAGATAAGGGGAGACAGGGGAGGGAGGGAGAGAGAGGGGGGGGGGGGGGGTAGATGGATAGATAAAAAGAGAGACAGAATGACTGGACATTGTGACTATACATGATTAGCTCGATGGCATTGTCTGTGTGTAGATGTTAGTGACATGAGAGCGAGAGAGACAGACAGACAGAGAGACAGAGAGAGATAGACACAAAGAAAGAGAGAGAAAAAGAGACTAGATACCTTATAAACTATAAACTTATAAACCTTATAAACTTTAAGTATAAACTGGGCTGTGCAGGTTTGTAGCAGCAATGGGATAAAAGTTGTGTTCTGCAAAAACAAAGCAAGCAACGTCCTTATGACCTCCAAGCGTGAATGTGATCTCTGCTTCTCATCCGTTTGTTTTGTCAGCATCCCAACATCCTCTAGTTTTATTTGTGCTGAGAACATGTAAATAAATAGTCCGACAGATGGAAACCGCACTGCAAATAATTCACTACCACACTGGCTGAGCATCATGTCTCCTGTGACTGTGTTTTTCGATTGAAAAAAAAAAAGAAAATGATTTAATGCCCTGTGACTTTTGTCAAAGATAATGATCAGAAGTATCTTGTTTCTGTATCTTGTTCACACAGCTCTGATTTGCACATAAATTCTAGGCATTTCCCCTTGATTCCCATCATGGCTGACTGTTGGGCCTTTTTAAATTTAGGTGATTCATCCCCTACTCCAGCTGCGGCAACAACAACAAAATATATTCAACAAAATATGACATTATGAATGAGAAATGCACACCTCCCATCACCCCCAGGGGCAGGGAAACTGTTTATACTTTCTTTTTCTTTTCTCATCTTTCTTTCTTTTTTTTCCCAGCCAAGCCGAATCATTGGTACCCTCCCTACGTTCTCACTCTGTCATGCCCCCAAAAACACAGAAAAGAGAAAAGAGAAAGGAGGAGAGGAGAGGAGAGGGGTGGAGAGGTGAGGACAAACAAAAAAAGGGGAAAATAATCGCGTTGTGTGGGTGACCTCTGCAAATAACTGTGGGCAAAATGAGTTTGACACAGGCAGGCCCAGCGCCGGGGTGATGGAGGGTGACATATCCAATATGAACAGAGTGGCAGGGCTAAACATTCCTGTCAGGCCGCTGGCCTTAGTGTGGGGGGCGTGCGTGCGCGCGCACACACAAACACACACACACACACACACACACACAAACACGCACGCACAAACATACACACATATCCAATATGAACAGAGTGGCAGGGCTAAACATTCCTGTCAGGCCGCTGGCCTTAGTGTGGGGGGCGCGCGCGCACACACACACACACACACACACAGACACACAGACACACACACACACACACACACACACACACACACACACGCACGCACAAACACGCACGCACAAACATACACACATATCCAATATGAGCAGAGTGGCAGAGCTAAACATTCCTTTCAGGCCGCTGGCCTTAGTGTGGGGGGGCGCGCGCGCACACACACACACACACACACACACACACACACACACACACACACACACAGACACACACACACACAGACACACACACACACACACACACACACACACACACAGACACACACAAACACGCACGCACAAACATACACACATATCCAATATGAACAGAGTGGCAGGGCTAAACATTCCTGTCAGGCCGCTGGCCTTAGTGTGTGGCACACACACACACACACATGCACGCACGCACAAACATACACACATATCCAATATGAGCATAGTGGCAGAGCTAAACATTCCTGTCAGGCCGCCGGTGTGTGGCAGGGAGCATGAACGGAACCGCAAATACACACACACACACACACACACACATGCACACACATGCATTCAAACAGACACATGCACACACACCAGCACACACACACAAACGCACGCACACACACACACACACATGCGCATGCACACACACACACACACACACACATAAACAGACGTGCTTCCTCGCAATGATTCTCTCTCTCTCTCTCTCTCTCTCTCTCTCTCTCTCGCCAGCCTTAGTAAGGGATGGGCATGAAAGGTTTGTTTAGGGTGGGATCGCCACAACAATTCCATCCAAGCTGTGGGAAATAAGAGAAGTCCCTTGTACACACACACACACACACACACACACACACTTTTTTCTCTCTTTTCTTTCCCTCTCTCCCTCTCTCACTCTCTCTCCCACATATTAACTTTTAGACACACACAAACAAAAACACTTGCGCAACGCAAGTGCGCAAACACACACACACGCACACACACAAACAAACAAACAAACACATTGAATTGATCGGTGGGGCCAGAGTAATAAAAGAGTCCCACACAACAGCAAAGCTATCATCAGGCAGACACTGTGCGTTTGAAAATAAAAGACAGAAGTGTGTGATGTGTGTGTGTGTGTGTGTGTGTGTGTGTGTGTGTGTGTGTGTGTGTGTGATTTCCCCCACACTGCCTTACTGTACAGCCTTTAATGCTGTGTGTCTTTCTGCATCCACTCTATGCCCACCAGCAGACATGACTTTTCCACTGACATGTTATGATGGCTGCTGCTGTAGTTTGAAGAATATGGTTATTTATTTAGTCTGTTACTGAGTTGTAGGCTGGGAATGACCCCACAGTGAACCCACTGATCTTCTGCAGACACCAGCTAACGCCTCCTGTACTGTGCTGCTGACAGATTATGCTACTGCAACAACAGCTGCAAGGAAAAGTTTTCCTTCGTGCTGAACAAATGGCGATAAAGCAAAGACTGAGCTGAACTAAGGATGTCTGTCTGTCTGTCTGTCTGTCTGTTTGTCTGTCAGTTGGTCCGTCTGTCTGTCTGTCTGCCTGCCTGTCTGTCTGCCTGCCTGCCTGCCTGTTTGTCTGTCTGTCTGTCTGCCTGCCTACCTGTCTGTTTGTCTGTCAGTTGGTCAGTCTGTCTGTGTCTGTCTGTCTGTCTGTCTGCCTGCCTGCCTGTCTGTTTGTCTGTCAGTTGGTCGGTCTGTCTGTCTGTCTGTCTGTTTGTCTGTCTGTCTGTCTGTCTGTAGGCATGCCAACCTATCTCTACATGCATCTGTCCGTCTATCTGTCTGTCTGCCTGCCTGTCTGCCTGCCTGTCTGTGATGTTTCGTGTGATGTTACAATGTATACATATTTAGGCACAATGCTCAGTTGGTTTAATAGTTTGTATAGTGTCTTATATGCAACACCAGTGGTGTGTTTTTGTATTGTTATTATATTACACAAATCTCAAAGATAAATGCCAGTACAGCAGATGGTTTATGTTTTTCACCTCAATATGTGGAGGATTTTTTGACAAACTGAATACTGGTATTAGCCCATTCTTACCAGCAGGCCCGCTGATAGGGGAGGACAAACGGGTCTCTTGTTCTGCGGCCAGGGAAAGTGGGGGGGGGGGGGGGGGGGGGGTCCAGAACTGGAATATGGGAAGGGGGGGGCCCCATCAGATTATCTTCTCTGGGGCCCAGCCAAGACTGTCAGCGGGCCTGCTTACCAGTATTAGCAACCAAGGTTTGTAAGGTATTGATACCTGGCAACCTCAGACATTTTTTTCAAACTAGTTTCAAAAGCAGGCGCACTCAGACTCCAAAAACTCTTAAAAATACTTTGGTTGCGAGTAAAATTGCGTTGCAATGCATTGCGTCATTGCGTTATTGTGTTCTTTCTCTCTGGCGCCACTGGACTGCAAGAAATGTTGTCTTGTGTTTTTCTTGCCAAACTGTGAAGCATTTTGAGCTGCATCTTGTATTAATTGTGCTATACAAGTAAAGCTTATTATTATTATTATATTATTATTATTATTATTATTATTAAAAAATGTCAAGTAGGTGAATAAGGAACCTTTTTCACTGATGTGCTTGCAGCCTGGGACATGGTGCAATAACTGTTTTAAAGCAGCACTATGCAAATTTTTCAAGTTAATTAATCATCTTCACAGGTGGTAAGATGCTTAAATGAGTCATTACTAGGTGAATGAAGACTTTCCCGACCGCCGCGCTTGCAGCCTACAACACGGTGCAATACATGTTTTAAAAAGCACGAGAGAGAAAAAGCTTAAAGAGCATAGTTCCTGCAACACCTACCAATTTTACAAACTAGCAATCAGTGTTCAGGGTCGATGGTAGCCTGGCCTACCTGATAAAAATATGAAAAAGCTGGCAAAAATGTGCTGTTCTGGGCAGCCTGAGTCTTTGGTGCAGGTGAAGCTGTTTATAGTCATCAGGGAGATAAAGTTCACCTGTAGAAATATTGGGATTCTTTTCATTGGGAAGGTGATTGATCAAGTGTGTGTATGTGTGTGTGTGTGTGTGTGTGTGTGTGTGTACACGTGTGTCTGCATGTGTGTATGTTTTAATGTACGTACACATGTTAGTATTTGTATTTGTGTGTCTGTGTGTGTGTGTATGTGTGTGTGTGTACACGTGTGTTTGCATGTGTGTATGTTTTAATGTACGTACGCATGTTAGTATTTGTATGTGTGTGTGTGTGTGTGTGTGTGTGTGTGTGTGTGTACACGTGTGTGTGTGTGTGTACACGTGTGTTTGCACGTGTGTGTGTGTGTACACGTGTGTTTGCATGTGTCCCTCTCGACCTTCAAAAAGCTTGTGAAGACCCTTCTTTTCCGAGACTGCTTAACAAAACCAAATTCTACTAACCATCTCTTTACATAGGTACCTTCGATGTTCTCTACACATGTGTTTGCTATTATGTCCTCCTTTTGTAAGTCGCTTTGGATAAAAGCGTCTGCTAAGTGTAATGTAATGTGTATGTTTTAATGTACGTACGTGTGTGTGTGTGTGTGTGTGTGTACACGTGTGTTTGCACGTGTGTGTGTGTGTGTGTACACGTGTGTTTGCATGTGTGTATGTTTTAATGTACGTACGGATGTTAGTATTAGTATTTGTCTGTGTGTATATGAGCATGTGGGCTCCACCTCCCCTATTTCAGAGACTCTACACCTTGCGGTGTTTTCCTCAGTCTCAACCTCCCCTGGCCCTGGCCCTCCACCCCCACCTCCATAACAACATGCTATTGAGGCCAGCATTCGCTCGCCTTCTCCCCACACTCAGACACTCCATCACGGGCCCGCGGGGAGGCTCCCCCTGGGTGTGATCCTGCGTGACTCGGAGAGAGGCGCTGGAAGGTTTCGGTGCACCGGGGGGAAAGAGGTGGGGAGGTGGGGAGGGAGGGAGAGAGAGAGGGATGGAGAGAGGGATGGCAGAGAGAGGAGAGCAGAGGCTCGGCCAAAACCCCCTAGGGCTTCAGCAGGAGGGAGAGAGGGAGAGAGAGAGGGAGGGAGATGGGGAGGTGGACAGAGGGGGGTTCAGTCCTCCAGGGAAGAGAGGAAGAGAGAGATGGGATAGAGAAAGACAGAGAGAGATGGGAGAGTGGAGTGGAGCGGAGACGCGTGGCCAAAACCCCCTGTAGGTCCAGCCGGAGAACGAGGGGAGAGAGGAGAGAGAGAGGGGAGAGAGAAGAGAGAGAGGGGAGAGAGGGGAGGGAGAGGAGAGAGAGAGGGGAGAGAGAGGAGAGGAGAGAGAGGGGAGAGAGAGGAGAGAGAGGGGAGAGCTGCGGGGGTCAGGTAGGGCTGTGGTAACTCATGGAAAGCCATTATGACACAAGGCCCCGGGGCAGCCTGGCTTTACACACCGCTATTAGAAAGCTATCACAGCTGACACACAGAGGCTGAGAGAGCAGGGCGGTGGGGAACATACTAAGCATGGAAGTGTGTGTGTGTGTGTGTGTGTGTGTGTGTGTGTTCGTACGCGTGTTTGAGTGTGTGTGTGTGTGTGTGTGTGTTTATGGTGTGTGTAGTGTGTATGTGTGTATAGCTTGCTTCTCTAGGGGGCTCTACTAGAGGTCCACTGTGTAGAGCTTCTGTCCCTGAGCTTATGTTAAGCAAGGCTGCCAGCATTTAAGGATTACTTGGCATGAGACTGACAGAAATTGACCTAAACGCTAGCATTTCCTTTTTTTGCCAGGAGATGCACTGAAATTAATGGGACTTTCTCTCTTTGTGTCTTTATTTCTGTCTCTCTATCTTCTTCTCTATGTCTATCTGTCTATCTGTCTATCTGTCTATCTATCTATCTATCTATCTGTCTATCTATCTATCTATCTATCTATCTATCTATCTATCTATCTATCTATCTATCTATCTATCTATCTATCTATCTGTTTATCTGTCTACAGATGGTTAGCTTTCCCGATTCTCAGTTCTCAGAAGGAATCTCGTGAGGTTCTCGTGAGGATTACGAGATAATAGCACTTTTACAGTCAACTAAATACTGCAAGTCTTGCTGTGGGTGGGTCAACCTCGGAAGTGAGATCTTTACTTCAGCGTAAACCTTTGTGGTCCTATGCTGTCCCTAGCGGCGGCAGTGGTAAACACTTCTCGCGACTGCAGGAATCTCGACTTGTGAGAATTAAATGAGCATCGGGAAAGCTAGCCATCTGTATCTCTCTATCTCTCTATCTCTCTATCTCTCTCTCTATCTATCTCTCTATCTATCTATCTCTCTATCTCTCTCTCTATCTATCTCTCTCTCTATCTATCTCTCTATCTCTCTATCTCTCTCTCTATCTATCTATCTCCCTCTTTCTCTCTATCGCTCTCACTCTCTTGTTCTCTTGCTCCCTCCTCGCTGTCTTTCTCGCTCTCTCTGTCCATCAATCTATTTATCCCCCCTCTCTCTCTCACACACTCTCTGTTGCTCTCTCTCCATCTATCTATTAATTTTGCTTTCTTTTTTTCTTTCCTTCTTCTTCTCCTTCTTTTTATTGCAAACTAGCTTGAACTGACTCAAAAAAAGCGTGCGACAGTTATCAGAAGTGCTGGATTGCTGCGTGGGCGCGGCTGACTGATCCGCTCTCCTTCGAATCCGGCGCTGACCAGACTACAGCTACTTCAGAAACATCTGCCATCTTCAAAACACGCCTCAGATCACAGCCAACGCTCACCCAGTGCGGAACGCAAGCATATCTGCCTGAGAATACTTAACAAGAAGTAATGACTGCAGATGCAGTTAGCACTATATTGTCAGTTATGCTCTGTCTGCCTATATATGTTTAATGAGGAAGAGAAAGTAAGGGTATCCAGATGCCTGCAATACAGTACTGCAGCAGTTTAATTGCGCCGTTGAAATATTGTCCACAATAAATGTGATTTTCTCAGGGTTTGAATTGTAAAAAGATGGTGGGATGTCATATTTGAAACGGCTGTATCTTGACAACTGACCAAGAAATCATTTTGGTTATTTCAATGAAAGTGTGTTGTCTTGTTTTTTCACTGGTACCAAAATCTCAGTTTTGAATTTTGGTCCACTGCAACTCATTTTGCCAGATCTGGTCACATATGTTTAATAAGGAAGAAGAAATTAGGGCATTTCGACGCCTGAAACACTGTAATGCAGCTATCTATAATCTGTTATTGATTCTGAGATTAAGTTGCATTATAGTACTTTCTGCCTGTTTTAAAATATATAGCACAATCGTGATCTTTAAATTTGTTTACTTCTGAATCACTTATGTTTCTCAATATTTGTTTGCAGGGCAATGCATACACCCACCAATGTGGAGAAACTCAGTCCCTGCCTGGTCTTGACTTGTTAGAGACCCAGGGGTCCCTGGCAGGTCAATAGCGAGTTCAGGACATGTCAATCACCTCCTCTAACCAACAGCAACTCTGCCCTGCAAAGCCAAACAGCAGTAACTGCATAATTTCTCACACTGAGTTTAGACTGGAAATTGACTTTATAACACCTACTTTGTCTTGTGACTAAATTTTTTGCTTCTTCCTATTAAGAAAGTACATAAAAGCATCTATTACTATTATACCTACAACATGTTTGACTGGGCAGTGTGTGACAACTTTTTCTCAGTGTCTATGTCCACGGAGTTACTGCACTTTGCCTTTGCAGGGCGGTAATACAGCAACCTCTTTGGGTGCCTGCCTAATGGGTGTCCACATTAAAAGCCCTTGTCCAAAGCCCTTTTCATAACCTGAAAGTGAAATCAACTTTTAAGCCCCAAATGGAGTGCAATTCGTCTTGATTGGGCAGCCTGTGGATACAGCCCAATTTAAGGCCCACTGCCTAATGGTGTTAAATAATATCTAATTGGAATGCACAGTATGCTTGGCTTGCCTAAATGGCTTTTGGGGGTTGCATGAGGTACTAATTTGTACAGACAGCAAATATTTATCATGTTTTAGTTGTTTTTTTCTTTTTCTAATTAGGAAAAACAATTACATATTACTGTAAGTTTAATTACCATGCTGTGCTTAACTGGAACAAACAGGTACAGAACAGGAGGTACAAGTCTGCTGTCTCTGATTGCCTCCCTTAGTTCCCAATGACGCAAATAGTTGCTGGAGAGCCATTAATCAACAAACACGGCAATCCTATTATGCCAGTCGTGCTGTCTGCAGCAAGGTAAGTGCAGCACTGCTGTGATATGTACTTACAGAGGGTCACTTCATGCAAAGCGGAAAGGAACTGTGATGATATAAGGAGCTCTGTTTCTGCTCTCTCTCTCTCTCTCTCTCTCTCTCTCGTGCTCTCTCTCTCTCTCTCTCTCTCTCTCTCTCTCTCTCTCTCTCTCTCTCTCTCTCTCTCTCTCTCTCTCTCTCTCTCTCTCTCTCTCTCTCTCTCTCTCTCTCTCTCTCAACAGTGCTTTATTGCCATGACAAAAAAGTGCATTGGTATTGCCAAAGCAGTAATACAGATGTGGGTGACATATGACACAGAGGTGTCTATGGATAGACAGAGTTGTACAACACAGTATAAGATGGTAGAAAAAATACACAATAAAATAACAATGTACAGATAGTGTACTAGCCTACAGTATAAGCAGAACACAATACATATATGTATATATATATGCAGTCATCTTCATATATACATGTAGATGTATATGTATCTCTCTCTCTCTCTCTTTCGCCTTTGCTCTTGCTTCTGAAACTACATTCCCGGTCCACTACAATGATGGCCAGTGAGTTTTGCTGTACCGTGTGCTCTGCGTTGCTCATCCTGACAAGCTACTGTACTGTAGCTGACAGTAGGAACTGCTCGGCTCCTTAGCTGGGTCAAACACACCGGTTTCTGTCCGTCCCTTCACGCTTTGCTGAGCACCACTAGACTGTCACCACTACTTTCCTGCATTCTCGTACGGAGCTTTCTCAGAAGAAGCCCAGAGCTGTGCGTCGTACTGTAGGTACGGGCTGACTGAGCCACTAGGCTCGACTGCTCTGCTGCGTCATCTACAACCTTTTTTCTTTTTTCTTTTTTTCTCCCCCACGGCCAGCACGACTTTTATGTGACGACACCACTTTGACAGGGAAGGAAATTTGTTCTCCTTTGCTCTCCCTCTTTTGCTCTCCCTCTCTTTCTTTTCATTGCTCTTTCACTTTCTCTCTCTCTCTCTCTCTTTTTCTCTCTTTCTCTCTCTCTCTCTCTCTCTCTCTGTTAGGTACTGTCAGATTCAGCTAAAGTGACTCACTGCTGACAGGAGACCTTTCCCACTAATGTGTGTGTGTGTGTGTATGTAAAAAGAGAGCATATGTGTGTGTGTGTGTGTCTCTGTGTGATTGTGAGTGTGTGTGTGTGTGTGTGTGTGTGTGTGTGTGTGTCTGTGTGATTGTGAGTGTGTGTGTGTGTGTGTGTCTCTGTGTGATTGTGAGTGTGTGTGTGTGTCTCTTTGTGAGTGTGTGTGAGTGTGTGTGTGTCTCTGTGTGAGTGTGAGTGTGTGTGTGTGTGTGTGTGTGTGTGTGTGTGTGTCTGTGTGTGAGTGTGTGTGTGTATGTGTGTGTCTCTGTGTGATTGTGAGTGTGAGTGTGTGTGGGCCTGAGCCAGGCTCCTCTCTGGAGCACGCTAGCTGTCTCCTACAGTAGCACATACAAACGGAGGAGCGACGGAGCAAAGCAACGGTGGTGGGTGTTGCTCGGGGAGCGACGGCGGGCTAATGCAGACGGGCGGGGACATCTGTTGCTCGGGGAGCGACGGCGGGCTAATGCAGACAGGCGGGGACATCCGCGTCCGTCCCTCCCCCGGCTCCCCGATGCTCCTGCTCGGTGGCAGGAAGTGACAGCGAGCGCTGGACACGGAGCCCCCAGAGCCGCGGAGAAGAAATGAGGCCACCGCCAACGAAACAACCCGCTGACAAAACGCCAGCGTTTTAAAATGCACCCCCCCCCCCCCCCCCCCCCCCAAACACACACACACACATGCACACACACACACACACACACACACACACACACACCTTTTAGCTCCATTTGCCTAGCCCAGTGGTGCCACTCTTAGTTAAGTCTACAAGCCTGGGGAGATACCTTGTGTGTGTGTGTTCGTGCGTGTGTCCCTGTGTATGTGTGTGTTTGTGTGTGTGTGTGAGTCCGAGTGTCTGTGCATGCTCGCGAATGTGATTGGGTACAGTATGTGTGGGTGTGCGTGTCAGTCTGAATGTGTGAATGTATGAGTGGGAGGAAAAGGCTATGCCTTGGTATATCTCGGATGAATATGTACTTTGAAACATGCTGTTAATTACTGGCACTTTTTTCATTCGACTCAAAGGAGGTCCTGCCGTCTCCATGCATAGAAATGCAGCATTCTGTGCTGCAAGATGAAGGGACCGAAATCTTACTGGAGAGATGCACCAACATTATATCCAGCAGCCTTAAGGGACATCATAGCCGAGAATTGAGAGCAGTGTAAAGGTTGTACAATTGACAGGATATTCATCTGCTATGTAAACATGCTAAGGATTTAAGATACAAAACCGTGATTCACTGTAAGAGGTGATAAAAAAATACATCATGAGAGTGTGAATGTTTTTGTACTGACTGCTGCCTTTCAGTGTGAATGTTTGTGTGTGTGTGTGTGTGTGTGTGTGTGTGTGTGTGTGTGTGTGTGTGTGTGTTTAAAATAAAGAAGAAGCTGAACCAGCACCAGCTGTAAGATTATCTCCTTGGGATTTAAGGGGGGAAAAGCCTAATTCAATAAGATACGAGTAGAGAAACTCAACTCAGTTTCAAGCAGGTCACGGGGGGAGAAGGTGTGCGTGTGGGTGAGGAAGATTAAAGGGGTTCTTATAGTTTCCTATTATCAGACCGATCAGAGTGCCCTTACATATAGACACAGACAACAAGAGAGAAGGGTAGAGAGAAAGAGACAGAGGCAAAGGGGAGAGACATAGAGAGAGGCAGTGAGGGAGAAAGAAAAAGAAAGAAAGAGGGAGGGAGGGAGGGAGGGAGGGAGGGAGGGAGGGAAAGAGAGAAAGTGAAACTCAAGGCAGAACTCAAGTGGTTTAAAACTTTCAAACACACACTGCATTAGGGTATGTGATTGTTTCAGAGGAGACACTTCAGTTGGAAGCCTGATTTGATGAAAATTGATTGAAGTATACAGTTCTATCAGGATCACTTGTATAAGGACGGTGATTAACACACATCATAACAGAAGGCTTTAGACATTGAAACTTTGTTTAATATCGATTTCTATTCAAAAACTTTCTTTTTGTTGTGTGTGAGTCAGTTAGTTGATGTTTTTTTGATAGTTTAGAAGACTGAACAGTGCATCATTTAGTACCAATTTAAGCTTGTCCTGCATTCACCCCACAGGTATAGAGAAAAATACACACACACAGACAAAGACACACAGACATACACGCACGCACGCACGCACGCACGCACGCACGCACGCACGCACGCACGCACGCACGCACGCACGCACGCACGCCCGTACACACACACAATAGAGACATGACAGAAAGTCACCCTTATGCATTTCCCCCGCCGAGCTGAGATCTGTCACCAGATTTCACTTTAATGTCTACATCGCGACAGCAAAA
The DNA here is from genome assembly GCA_027475355.1 of Coilia nasus. Taxonomy (NCBI): domain Eukaryota; kingdom Metazoa; phylum Chordata; class Actinopteri; order Clupeiformes; family Engraulidae; genus Coilia; species Coilia nasus. The sequence goes on from CM050200.1 coordinate 6,842,088, forward strand.
CAACACCATGGGCTCTAACAGCATAAAGCTTCTCACACACACACACACACACACACACACACACACACACACACACACACACACACACACACACACACACACACACACACACACTAAATCACGACAGTGCAACAACACAGCGGCCTCTTGTACAACATAAAAATTCAAACACAATCGCCTGAGAAGATGGCATCCAATCCTGTCACCTACAGCACACAGCTAAAGTAACACCACCCACACACACACACACACACACACACACACACCCACACACAGCTAAAGTGATGGCAAACAAGGAAAAGAAAATGGAGCCTGAGCCGGCCGTCTTGGCCATTAGGGCTGCTGTACCACTACTGCACCATGGAATCCTGGGATATTTATGAGAGCAGAAAAGACTGTGTGTGTGCGTGTGCATGTGTGTGCGTGCGTGTGCATGTGTGTGTGTGTGTGTGTGTGTGTGTGTGTGTGGGTGTGGGCGCATGTGTGTATCTGCTTGCGTGCATGTGTGTGTGAGAGAGACTGTGTGTGTGTGTGCGTGCGTGTGCATGTGTGTGTGTGCTTGTGCGTGTGTGAGTGTGTGTGGGTGTGGGCGCATGTGTGCGTGTGTGTATCTGCTTGCGTGCATGTGTGTGTGAGAGAGACTGTGTGTGTGTGTGTGTGTGTGAGAGAGAGAGACTGAGTGTGCAGGCATGCTTGTGTGTGGCGAGGCCAGCTTCAATAGAGTGGTGTTTCATAAGGAATGTGGAGAGAGTGCAGCGGAGTGGAGCCCTGCATCGGGTTGTGGCAGCGGTGGCTTTTTGTTCCTGCACGGTGAAGGATTGTGCGGGGAACTTGTCATCAATTTCACCCTCTCAGTCCGCCCCTCTCCTCCCCCGACAGCTCCACTCAGCTCAGCTCAGCTCAGCTCAGCTCACATCAGCTAGGCACAAAGTATGGCTCTGGTGTGTGCCTTTGTGTGTGTGTGTGCCTTTGTGTGTGTGTGTGTGTGTGTGTGTGTGTGTGTGTGTGTGTGAGAGAGAGAGAGAGAGAGAGAGAGAGACAGAGGGAGAGAGAGAGAGAGAGACAGAGAGAGAGAGACAGAGAGAGAGAGCTAGGTACAAAGTATGGCTCTGGTGTGATTGGAGAAAAAAAATAGACAGAGGATGTGTGACTCAGACTTTGTGTGTGTGTGTGTGTGCCTTTGTGTGTGTGTGTGCACCCATGTGAGTGTTTGAGAGAGCAAAGAAAAAGAGACAGAGGTCTGTGTGTGTGTGTGTATGTGTGTGTGTGTGAGAGAGAGAGAAAGATAGAGGTAGAGACAGACAGACAGACAGACAGACAGACAGACAGACAGACAGACAGACAGACAGACAGACAGACAGACAGACAGACAGACAGACAGATAGATAGATAGATAGATAGATAGATAGATAGATAGAGAAAGAGAGAGAGAGAGACTGACAAAGGACTTGCAGCATGTGCAGCGTGTGTGTGTGTGTGTGTGTGTGTGTTTGCGTCACCGGCTTAGAATCACTGTGAAGCGAATCGCATTACCCCAAAATAACTCACCCACCAACAACCACCACCCCACCCTCGTCTCTCCACTACCACCCCACCCTCCTCTCCCCCCTGCATCACTTCAGCCTCCTCTTACCACCCCACCCTCCTCTCTTCACCTCCACCCCACCCTCCTCTTACCACCCCACCCTCCTCTCTTTACCACCACTCCAGCCTCCTCTCTCTGCCCCCCCACCACCCCACCCTCCTCTTACCACCCCACCCTCCTCTCTCTGCCCCCCACCACCCCACCCTCCTCTTACCACCCCACCCTCCTCTCTCTGCCCCCCACCACCCCACCCTCCTCTTACCACCCCACCCTCCTCTCTCTGCCCCCCACCACCCCACCCTCCTCTTACCACCCCACCCTCCTCTCTTCACCACCACTCCAGCCTCCTCTCTCTGCCTCCTACCACCCCACCCTCCTCTTACCACTCCAGCCTCCTCTCCCCTCTTACCACCCTGCCCAGCTCACCTCCCATCACCACCCCACCCTCCTGTCCCCATCACCACCCCACCCTCCTCTCCCCATCACCACCCCACCCTCCTGTCCCCATCACCACCCCACCCTCCTCTCCCCCCCTTACCAGCCACTATTCCTCTCTTTGCGCACTGGCCTGGGGACATGTGTTAACACTGACATGTCCTCATGTGCACAAATACACACACACGCACACACACATTTTCACACACACGCACACATGCATGTTCACATAGACACAGGCACACAGACATACCCACACACGCACATATGCACACAAACACATGCACACACATACTCACACACACTACACACACACACACACCACACACACACACACACACACACACACACACACACACACACACACACACACACACAGGGGGTGACATCGGGCCCCTGGGCCCCCTTGCAATGCACAGTCAAGAGTGGCAGTGTGACTCTCCCCTTCATCCACTTCTCCTGAGACCCCACTGTGCCATTATCCGCCATGACGGCCTGCCTCCTGCTTCCACATCATGCCTGGGTTTGACATGAGGGGGCCTCCAGTGACATGCAGGACCCCAGTCAGCAGGGGCAGCCTTGACAGTGCCTGAACAAAAAAAAATACATAACTGAAAAAGTGGCAACCATAGAAGCTTATTTTTCTTTAAAGCAATAAAACTGCTAGCTATGTACAGTATGTTAGTCTTCCCACATAGGTTAATCCCATTTTAATTGAAGTATATTGTGATGGGTGAAGCCTAAAGCTGAATGTAATGTTTAAATAAGAAATATTTAAACATTAAATAAAAAAACTGACAAAAGCTGAATTTTCTTGTAATGGATAAAATACAACCCAAAAGTATATCTGCAAGGAATAATAAGAATATGAATGAGACAAATTTCTACCTCCAAAGCTAAGGTTAACTCAATGTAACTGTAAATGTATACTGTACAAGCAGCCTGTGATGGAGTGACCATCACTAGGGTTGTGGGTGTGCTCTGATTGCCATCCCAAGGGTCTGCATGCTATCTTCCAGGCTGTAACAAACAACAAAGTGAGTGAGCTGTGGTCTAGTGGTTAGGGAGTTGGTCCTGGGACCAACGAGTCGCAGGTTCAAATCCCACCCCATCCATGGCTGAAATGCCCCTGAGCAAGGCATCTAACCCCACTCTGCCCACTCTGCTCCAGGGACTGTAACTGAGACACTGTAAGTTGCTCTGCATAAGAGCGTCAGCTAAGTGTCATGTAATTGTAAACCGCAAATAATCGATTAAAGTTGTTTTAATTCCAATGGCATGCGGTCCTTCATAAATAATACATAGAAACACCAAGTCTTTGACTGCGACCTCCTCCGTTTCCCAGTCCGAGTCTGCTTTTCGCTAAAGGTCAGACACTTCCTATCCCTCGTCCCTTACTGATTAAAGAAAAATCTCTATCCCAGGGTCTTTTGCGCCTTGTTTTTTTTTTTTTTGGCCCCAAACAAGGTGCACGTGAGTGGACGAACAATTGATGATGTGATTATTGTAATATTGACTCTAACACGTGTCCGTTTATGTTGGGGTTGGCGTAATGCTTACTTCAGGGGAAACAGCGCTCTCCCGCCTGTTAACGGCCCTACACTTAACACCCCTCCATTTTGCTTGATGTGCTCCATAAACAAAGAACTGTGTGTGTACTTACTAAATTGAATCGCTAATTCAACTTGAAAGCTTTATTATATTGTAAAGTCACACATACACTCTTCCATAGACTTAGACTTAATAGAGGTATCCAGACTGACCCCGCCGCCCCCCCAACACACACACACACACACACACACACACACACACACACACACACACACACACACACACACACAAATAGACACAACTTAATCTGTTTTATTCACAAAAGCATCTGTAATGCACTAACACGTACAAGGCTGTGAACGTGCTAGAAGTGGAATATCTATCATGTTCATATCAAGGTCATGACTGACTGTAGGCAAGTAGGTGTGTTTTCCAGAGTCTCGTGTCTGTGCAGGTCTGTGTGAATGCATGAGGGTGGGTGAGTGAATATATGTGTGTGTGTGTGTGTGGGTGTGTGTGTGTGTGTGTGTGTGTGTGTGTGTGTGTGTGTGTGTGTGTGTGTGTGACAGTGTGTGAGAACGTTTTTGTGTGAGTGAGGGTGTGTGTGTGTGAGAGAGAGAAAGAGAGAGACAGAGAGAGAGAGAGAGAGAGAGAGAGAGAGAGACAGAGAGAGAGAGAGGGAGAGTCTTTTGTGTGAGGGGATGTGTGTGTGTGTGTGTGTGTGTGTGTGTGCGTGTGTGTGTGTGTGTGTGTGTGTTACTCCTGCACCTTGCTGAGTATTCTGATGGGTATTAAACTAGGCCAGGTTTCCTCTGACAGCAGACCCTTAAATGGTTTAGTGTAAAATAAAACCCACTTACTCAGAAACCGAAAAAAAAAAAACCCTCTGTGGTCTAATCCATCACCGCTTTTACTCTCCTCAGTGGAGAAGTGCAATTCCAACTTATGCTAGCTGTTTTTAAAATTGTTTTCTCCGCTTGGGTTGCATGATTAATGTCAAAAATGGAAGACAAAAATATTTTGATTACAATAGAAACATTGATGTAACGCATAATTAACGTGTTCTTGTTTTTCCTGCCCATGTTTTTGTTTAATCCTGTTCCTGTACTTTTTGCTGTACTTTCACAGTGTATGTATGGCCTAATAATGTGTAAAGCTCTTTGAAATACCAGTGTAATGAAGTGTGCAAGTGTACAAATTGCCCTACATAAATGCACCTGTCTAGCCCTTACCTTGCTATATCCACCTGTGGAAATATCTGACACTGATTCATAATAAAAAAAAAAAACTAAAATAAAAAACTCAGATCTGACATTTGTGTACCCTGAGCAATCAAAGACCTATCCTTGAAAAGTCCATTATGTTACACAATGCACACACACAAAACAGGACATAGTGTCAGGCATCATTCTTGGCATTCCAGTTTCATTTACAGGTAGATGTAGCAGATTCAATTAAGACCGAACTGAACTGTGAACTGAATAAAGTTGTCCTTCCTCTTCCATATTACATGCTTTCTTTGAAGTGGGCTTTGAGTTTGCTTATTCATTTGAGTGCATGACTACCCGAAGCAAAATAACCTTTCATTATCAAATCATAGTTGCTATTAAGACTGAGGGCTTACCAACTGTCCTGACCTTCATTCAGTCACAGGCTGTTTTGCAGAACAGAACAGAGGCTATTCAGCACCGGTTTTGTAAAATATATTTTAATCACCCAAATTCTTAAAGTTTTTACCCCTGCCTGTCATTGAACGTAGGATCCTAGCCACCAAATACTGATATAAATTTATCATCTTAAAAACAAACACTGAGTAGTTTTTTTATGTTTTAAAAAGTGGTTCATCAACTTATAACTAGGTGAAAGGCACTTCTGAATTCGCTTTGCCACCCGCCATACGTTATAACCACACTAAGTACAGTAAGTTTGGAGGAGTGGGCTGTCTCTCTGTAGTTCGAGAGAGAGAGACAATTCCGCTTTCAACCGGTAGGGCGACCGAAGACGAAAACTACTGACTGTAGTCTTGCTGTAAAGAAGATGATCTGTCCTTCAGGCTTTTAAAGCAGACATGAATAGAGACGCTGACCACCCTTATAAATGGACATAATAGACAAAGTGGTAATACAGCCTACAAATTCCATTAATATGGACAAACAACCAAGTGTACTGGACAAACCTGCAAGGCCAAATTGCCAGGGAATGGCAATGGTAGTGGAGAAGTCTCGCCCTGGGCAAAGTGCTCGATTCGATAAGTGCTTTGCATTCAAGGGGCTCATTATGTCGTCCATTATCTGATTTCCCTCTTTGAACCGAAATAAGCTGAATAAAATTGGAATAAAAAGGTTATGCTTGAAGAGCTGTCCAGAAAACGAGGTTGGGGTGGGGAGTGGGCGTGGGCGTGGGGGGGTTATCCATAATAAAGACTTGGCCCACTTGACCTAAGCTCACAGTATCAGGTACTAAGCACTTTTGCCTATTGTAAGGCAGGGCAAACAGGCCAGGCTATCATTCCCCTATGTCTATTTAAAAACAACAACAAAAAAAACCAACAACATCTCACCGCGCTCTGTGAATGCTCTGTATTACTGAGAGATATGAAACTTAATGGGGCTTTGACAGCTTTGGTCTTGGGGTGCTTGTATATGTGTGCCTGTGTTGTCTTAAAGCTTGGCTAGTATAATAGTGGGATTAGAGCAATGGGTTGTGTTGTGTGTTCACAAAGGAGAGGTACTTAGTGAAGAGAATAACATTAGCTGAGCCCTTAGGAAATCTCACAATCTCTCAGTAGTATGTTATCATATTTTTTTCCTTTCCTTGCTAAAAAGATGTTAGGAAGAAATAATTTATGACAGTTCAAATCCACATATAATTAGTTAGGTTCCCTTAGCTGTGACTTACTATATCATGACTAACTTTATATTCACAACAAAGTATTATTGGTCAGGAAGTTTGTGGTAGGAAAAGTGTGTGGGACGTAGACAACCAGCACCCTTTCGCAACCTCATCCTTGGCTGTAATGCCCTTGAGCAAGGCATGTATCCCTACGTGTGTGTGTGTGTGTGTGTGTGTGTGTGTGTGTGTGTGTGTGTACATGTGCTACCGATACAATGCAATTACCCTACATGGGACAAATAAGCAACAACTACTACTATTACTTCATCTACTGCTACTACTACGACATTGCTCCAGGAGGACTGCCCCTGTACCTAATTCAGTGTACGCTTCTCTGAAAAGAAGTGTCAGCTAAGTGAGATGTAATGAAAGTAGAGGCAGGACCTATGCCAGTGTTTCTCAATTATTTTCTGTTACGCCCCCCCTAGGAGGAATACAACATTTCGCCGCCCCCCCCCACTCTCTGACACAACTAGATAATAGTATGATTTGTCTAAAAAAAATTTATAACTACACCCCTGCATAACATTTTATCCTTATTAACAATAAAGAAAACAAAAAATAAAGAAATATAGATCACCTTATAACAAAGAATAACTTTATTAACATTGTTTTTTAGTCTGTACTGTGGTCGATGTTGCAATTACACTTTATTCTAGTACGGCAAAAAATGTTCCCCAGGGTCACACGCGCCCCCCCCCTGGCATGGCACTGCGCCCCCCCAGGGGGGCCCGCCCCACTATTTGAGAAGCACTGACCTATGCAGACCCTGGCAGAAGGGAAGCCTGATGTCAGTGAGACAAGCTGACCATTGAGAGACACTAAGGCAAAGACAGAAGACTGCTTTGGACTGGGATGGGGGCATGTTCCAAGTATGTGATTTAGTAATGAATTCAGATCAGAAAGGAAAATAAAACAAAAATGTCGTCTCACTTGGTGTTGTCACAGGCATTAGACAAGCCTACTACTTTCCATGAATCAACTTACCTAGGTTTGCCATTAAGAAAAAAATACCCCTCAAGCCATTTTCACTGTCAGCTTATGTTTGATGTTTCATTCTGAAAATACTGATTTTGATTAATGATGCCTGTGCTGTCAGGTACATGGCATGGATCAGTTGCATTGACAGCCAGTCAAAATCAATCAACCAAGTAATCAGTGAACGCGGCACCTACACCGCCTGGCCCTCGGCTATATACATTTCAGTGTCAACAAACGCCAAAAAACGATGTTTTATTTTAGAGATCCTGAGTTCAGTTACCAAAGTCTGTGCAATCAGATCCATGCCATAGATCATCTATATTGACCACTCTGTTGATTGCTTTTGCCTGGTTATTCAGTGAATCAGGAAACTATATGCCCACAGGTTACCCCTCGGCAAATGGCAGGGGAGGTGCTCTGCTTGAACCTACCATCACATTCACATGTTCAACATATTTTTTTTCCTACGACTTATTTTTAACCATTTTTTTTTTACTGTGAAAATGTATTTTTCTATGAAAATTAATGTGTTATTTAATGGATTTCTAATTGATAAAGATTTGTTATTGCAAAGGTTGTTGTTATTTTGAGGTTATTTTTGAGCAAATCATGAGCACAGGCTGTATTTTCAGGCTGTTTCATGACACAACCGGGAATCCTGAAGGAAATCTAAATAAGGAAAGATCAAAGATATCCTGAATACTTATTAAATGGAAAAGGTCAGATGAATCTACTAAATGAGGTGCTCCATTAAATGCATTTGATAGGTTGTCTAGTTGGTCACGGTTGATTAGGAACAGGTGCCTAGCTAATGACGAACACTTAATTACCCGCTTGCCATTTAGCAACAGTCTTTCGGGTTTTGAGCTCTCTCATCAGTGGTGTCACACACTCTCTGCAAAACAAATGCAATCTAAATCTAAAAGACAAAAATAAACACACCACCCTCCCTGCCCCCTTTTTTTTTTTAGAATCGGTAACAGAGACAGAAGATATTAGCAATTCAGTTTGAAGAGTTTACTAGGCAGTGCTTCTGGGGTGTCAGTCTTTTAGACGTTTTACAGGGAGGCAAGGCTGCGTTTTTCATTAACTCTTAGATGTGCGTGTGGCAACACTTTGCGCTCACTTTGATGGCTCAACTTCTCAAGCAAAACAGATGCAGAAGGACACATCAGTCAAGCTGTGTGATTAAATCCCCAAAGGCTCTCAGTCCTGGCTTGGTAGTGGGCGTGTGTAAGAATGGATGTCGCCATCTGTACACCAAAAGGAATATCATGCCGGTAAGTAGAAAGCCTTGTTCTTTAATTGCTCTTGCAATGACTGTTAAATGCTGTGGTGGCAACACCTTTCAGTAACCCCATCTTCCATTTACTGTGTTTATAAATAGATACAGTTATTTAATTTGTTATTCTTCAGCCCCACTGGAACATAGCAAATAAACAACTTAGGCAGTAATGTTCCTAACAACAACAGATTAAAAGGTAAACACAGCTAAAGAAACTGCCAGAAGCAAAAAGCAGTCAGTAAGGAAGAGGAGGAGGCGATGACATGAGTTTGGGTGGTGTGGAGATGAAAATGGGGATAAGAGATTGTTTTCTGTTGCTATTCCAGTATATAATCCTACCAATTGTTAAAATATGTTCAACTGAACCTTGTGTGTGTGAGGGAGGAGGTGAAATATAGACAAAGATGTTCATACATCTCTGACTTGAGACCTGTCGTGTGTTGTGTCAGTGACGCACACTTTGGTCGCCTTTCAGTAACTGTGTAAACATGCACCTAGCATGCCATGTATTGTTATAACAGAACACATGTACGCACGCACACACACACACACACACACACACACACACACACACACACACACACACACACACACACACAAATACAAACTTTGACAAGAAGCAGAGTTCAGCAAAAATGCAAACTAAACAAAAAAATAGCTTGAAGCAAAATGCCCACTGGCAGGCAGCAAGTCTGATGGGACAGTTTGAAGAGGCAGATGTAGTGTGTGTGTTTGTGTGTGTGTGTGTGTGTGTGTGTCTTGGGTGTGGGGTAGAAGTAGGTTGTCTCTCTCTCTCCGTCATATTCCCCTGTAATTGGTTAGATGTATACATGAAAAGCAGAGTGGCTGTCCTCTTTTCATGTGCCGTCTCTTTCATGTAAGAGGCAGATGGCAGGGTCCGCTTGCTCGCTCGCTTGCTCGCTCACTAACTCATTCGCTCGTTCGGCTCTCTAGCAAAGCAAGTACATGGCACGGAAATCTGATGCTCACACTCTTGGGGAAAACGATTTGGACTTTTAAGTTCTTTTAAGTTCTTACAAGTTGAGCCCCGGACAACTTTTGCAGGCCTTGGCTGTGGCATTAGCGTTCATTTCACTTCCACATCACTTTTCCTCCCCTTGTTGTTATTTTATTACAATTTTGTGCTGGCAAGAGTGGGTCCACACACGCTACTGTAAACTATCCCTTAAGTGAACCCCAGGATACTGTTTCACAAGGGGAATTATTTTCTGTATCGGCGTATTGAAAATACAGTACATCTACTGGAGGAATGAGCAGCGCATGTTCACACACCGTCGATTCTTAGATATGAACAGCAATAGTGTTGATATGAGAAGCAAATCACCACAAGCTGCAGATTTGGCAAAAAAAAAAAAACAAAGTGGAAAAAAGATGCATGAATAATGGCTGGCCATGTGTGCCATTTTATTTTTGTTACAAGAAACATTAAACAGTGGCTGAGCATCACCCAAAAGAGGACACTCCATAGTGACTAATTTCCGAGGAGATAATTTATCTTCGTTGGTCAATACTTGTTGTTATTCTTGTTGTTATTCTTACTGAGAATCTTTTCAACAGACCGTATGGGCAAAGGGCCCTTTTTCACACCAAGTTCTCTCACATGCATCAACACATTCGCTAGTTACTTGCAGTTTGTTTTTTTCTCCAAACAGGTTTTGCTCGATTTATGAAGTTTAGCGGATTAAAGATTTTTGCTTGCTAGGCTTGACCCCCCCTTGAACCTTCTCGTGTCTAAACAGCCCATTTTTTATCACGCTTCTTCCCACCCAGCTTAGCAGATTGGTCCAGAAAAGGAGTTGTACTGTTGTTAGAAATGGAGCATACCCATGGCAACAGCCAAGGCTAGATCTGGGCCGGAACGGAACCGGAGGTGGGCCAAAACTAACCCGGAGGTGGGCCAAACCTGCGACAGACTCGCACGCCGGCTGGGCCCCATGTGCCAGGGGACTGGTTAGCTGCTTTCTGTGACAGATGCAGACCCTCAGCGTTTGGTGAAGGGGTCGTTCTCATTCTCGTCACCGCCACCGGCTCCTGGCGTCGTTTCATCACCCCACAGATGGCATGAAAAACCAACTCTGGCTCCCAGGACGGGTGCTGGACAATAGTGGACATGGCCGGCGTGTTGTAACGTGGTCCTTTGCCCAGTCACAAAAAAAGAGTCGGACATCTGTTTCTTTTGGCACTTCTCTATTGGCCCATGTTGGATGCCGATCTTTGCATTCGTTCATTGGCTTTATGAGCCCACATTCCCAAACGAATGATAGCTGGGTATAATTGCTGAGTGGATGGTGTCACGCTCGAAGAGTGAATCTGCTTTCTTCTAATCCTCACTAGAAAGTGGTCAGTAGTGGATTCAGTGTAGTGCAGTGAAGGACTAAAACTCCTCAAAGAAAGTATTTTTTGGGCAACCTTTCAACTGTCAGTCCAACCTTTCAACTGTCAGGCCTTCAATGTTTCAGTGGGTCTTCATGACATATTTATTTTGACATATCAGGTTTTTACCATAACCTAATGAAAAATTACGTGTGCCAGCCATCAGCTGTTGATGGTATTTTTCTGCATCATTTTTTTTTTTTTTATTGCGGCACTAAGAAACATACAAACATGTCAGTTTCAAACAAAATGATTAAAATGTCAGCCCCCCTGCCCCCTCACCTCCCTCCTTTTTTTTTAGGTTTTCAAAAGCTGCATTTCGTCGTACAGTTGCAGGGTAGGGGACTTCAGCATTCTCTCTACTGCATAAAACATGGGTGATGTAACAGGTGACCTCTGAAAGGACGAAGTGAGTGAACAGAAGTAAGAACGAAGTGAAGGGCAAAACACTCCTGTGACATTTCAGACAAAAAAAATAACAACTATCCTGTATGTGCCTCCATAGGGAGAGATTTCAATGTCAGTGTGTTTTCAGACAGGCTGGTGTTTCAGACTCAACTGTTCCCATCTTATCCCCCTCTCCCTGTGGTTGCTTGTGTTGCTGTGAAGTTTCCTGAGACCCCAAAAATAAAGATGCTGTGGGGAGGATTGGAGAGGCCAGAACCTGACCCTCGAAACCCTAAACCTGGGGCCCAGAACACGATCCAATTTGAGTCCGACTTGACTGTTCCTCTGTCAGCTGTCCATTCCTCTATCCGCAGTGCGGGCTAACAAGCACCTGTGCAGAGCCCTCTTGCACTGCAGAGAGAGAGAGGGCAAGAGAGAGATAGAGACAGAGAGACTGAGAAATAAAGAGACAGACAGACAGACAGACAGACAAAGAGCAAGAGAGAGAGAGACAGTAACAGAGAGAGAGACAAAGCGAGACAGAGAGAAAAAGAGACAGACAGAGAGAGAGAGAGAGAAACAAAGAGAGAGAGAGAAACGGAGAAAGAGAGAGAGAGAGAGAGACAGAGAGAAAGGGAAAGAGAGATGTGTCAGGAGGGCACTGCATCACAGCAGCCAGCAGCAGCAGGCCTGGGGCCTGGCTTTAGGGAGCAACTCTCTACCCAGCGGACTCCTCTCGTCCCCCCCTTCTCTCTTTGTCTCCTCCTCCCCTCCCCTCCTCTCCCCTCCCCTCCCCTCCCTTCGCCTTGCTTCGTCTTGTCCAGCCTTGCCCAGCCCTCTCTTGGAAGCCCTTCCTTCTCATGACCTCTGCAAGCTCCCCAAGCTTTCTTTTTACAGTGGCTCATCTGCGAGTGCCTTCATATCTTGAGCTGTTTCATCCCTGCAAACTCGCTAATTGGAATATTAGTCTTTGGAGAGAGGTTTTTTTTTGTCCTTTGGTGCAGAGGAGCTGCATATGATGGTGCTGATGGAGATGGATCATCTCTCCCTTCACATTTTAGTAGATCTGTAGTATTGTGCCTTGAAAAGATATAATACATTTTACACTAAATTGTGAAGGTTGTACTCACTTTTGTGAGATACTGTAGATAGATAGATGCATGCATTCATCTATACACATACATACATACATACATACATACATACATACATACATACATACATACATACATACATACATACATACATACATACATACATACATACATACACATACATACATACATGTACATACATACATACATGTTCACAAAACTAGACAAAAGGAGAAGAAACAGAGACAGGAAGTTGCAATGGCCATCACTTATACTGCCAAACTGATAAACAGGAGGGTGTGAGAGAGTGCTAATGAACAGCGGAGCATAATGATGGCCAATGAAAAGCGTTGAATAAGGCAGAAATAGACATGAGGAGAGAGAAAAGACATAGCAAGTTAACAAGCACATGATGCTAGGGAATGAGATGCTAACTGGTAACCATGGTGATGGATCGTGGCAATGAGCAAGGCAGAAAGCAAAAGGAGAGAAAACGAGAGAGAAAAAAGTGGAACATAACATAAGGAATGAGTTGTTTTGTTCGAGCTTATTTAATATTTAATGTTTTCATTTATCGATCCGCCTAATGAGAGGCCACTGTTGTCTCAGCAGCATGTAGAACATAGAAGCCCCATATATTGTGTGGACATCATAATTATCTTGTTTCGAGTTCATCGTCCCTTTGCATTTCACATTTGCCACAAAACATTAATTCCTACAGTATGTAAGGAAGCAGCCGAGCAAACAGAAAAAGAAACATGACATAATTTTCTCTGTGATTGTTTTCTTTGTGAGTTTTCTATCTTTTCAGCAGTGCAGTGCTATCATACCCTGAAAGGCCCTGCTGTAGCAAGCTCAGTGATTAATAAAGTCTGTGTAAGTCCTTGTTATTTTGAAAATTCCAGCCATGTTTTACAAAGTCTGTGGAAGTGCTTCTAGACAGATAAAATAATAATTTTAAATACATGTACAATTCACATTGATGGGTGACTGGTGGGTGTTTAAATGAAAAAAAATATATACATTTTAGTTAATTTAATGACTTAGACATTACAACAGTGTGGAAATAACAAGTATATAGTGAGGCTGTCTCATTACTGTCTGTTTGCCAGTGTCTGATACTGGCAAAATGGGAGAAATAAAGAGAGAGAGAGAGAGAGAGAGAGAGAGAGAGAGAGAGAGAGAGAGAGAGAGAGAGAGAGAGAGAGAGAGAGAGAGAGAGAGAGAGAGAGAGAGAGAGAGAGAGAGAGAGAGAGAGAGAGAGAGAGATAAAGAGAGAGGTAATATCACTGTTATAATGCTATGCTTAGTTAAGGGAGCAGAGTGGGTTGCCTGCATCTGTTCAATTTATCTACCAGGCGTAAACAATGTACACACAAGCACTAATACTTTCACTGGGCTGGCAAAGTCAGTAAAAGTTTCAACAAGCATCAACAGCTTGTTTGTCAATGAGCTGAACACCTCTTTGGCCTTTTTTGCAAGGTATTAACAATTACAATTGATAAATTAACAATTTGGTTTAATTAACCAAATTAATGATCCGATTAAATGAGCTCTTCCACATTATTAGGGCTCTTTCACTACAAAAACACAAATTTGTGAACATTAAAATATGAATGCTGCTGTCTGAAATCTACTCTTGCTGTGACCTACCAAAGTTGCTCTGGATATTTGCTTCTTTTTTATTTCCTTGGTGGAGCAGAAAATTAACTGGTGTCAAGCGCTAATGCTAACACTAACACTAACACTAACCCAGAGGTCTTGCTTTGTTTTCGAGTTGCCTTACTAGGCAACCGAAACCACGGCAACTGTGTATCACTGCTTCCTGTGGGCTCTGTTCCACCTTGGAAGTTATGTTTTCGAGGAAAGGCGTTCTGTACAATGAACTAGCTCTTACCTCTGTGGCGTGTAATCCCTCGAGCCTTGACTAAGCCCTCTTCTATAGACCAAGTGGCTTTGGCGTGTTTGTGTGTGTGTGTGTGTGCTGTGGAGTTACATGTTTCATTAGTGTCTTTTAGAATTGGGATCTAAGTAGGTCATTCCTCTGTGGGTCAGAGACAGTCATGGTGCTCTCTGGGTGGCTTTGTCCTGTTCACATTTAATTAATAGAGGCCACTGCTTGTATTGAACATGAACTTACCTGTGTGTGTGTGTGTGTGTGTGTGCGTGTGTGTGTGTATGTGTGAGTGTGAGTGTGAGTGCGAGTGTGCATGCATTTATGTGTTTGTGTGTGTGATTGTGTCCATTCTTCATGGTGGCCTCACTTCTGGTGGGAGGGATGCATGTATAAACGTGTGTGTGTGTGTGTGTGTGTGTGTGTGTGTGTGTGTTATTGCGTGTATGCTTCTGCATGTCTGAGACAGGGTTGTATATGAGGGTGGATGTAGATGTGTGTGTGTGTGTGTGTGTGTGTGTGTGTCGGTGTGAGGGATTAGGTGTCTGTATGCGTGTGTGCATGTGCGTGTGTGCTGCGTGTGCCTGTGGAATAATGTGTCTGTGTTCATGTGTGTTAAGGTCTCAGCTTACATCATAGCGTGTGTTCACACCTGCCTTGTTTAAAATGAGAGTATATTCACACCTGCCTTGTTCAGTTTGCCTAAAATAAGCTTGAGCTCTTCTCCTCACCTGGTTCGGACCTTTTGTGTCAGTGTGAATACAAGCCATTAAACTCTGACTCCAAACAAACATTTTTCATTTTAAAATTATAGCCCACTTGCTAAAAAATACAATGTGAAAGCGAACCGTGCCAAACGACAACAACAACACCAACAAAAAAAACATTCTGTTTTGGTCTGTACTAAAGCAAGTGAAGTAACAGACTAACTGGTATGAATACACCCTTAAACCTACTGTAGCTGACTAGATGCTTCTACACGGACTTAATTTACAACTATCTAGCGCTAAACTTGCAAAAGGAATTTCCAGGAACCTTCCATGGAAGCTTTAGTTTGAGAATTTTGGAAATATCTGGGTATGCATATTTGTGAATACAACGTTATCAATGCTTATTTCAATTCTTTGTTGAGGAAAAGATTTCTTACAGCCTTCTGCATTTTTGTTAAATAGTTTCAGGCTTCTTCCTGGACCTTGTTATCTTCAGTGTACATTATTTAGTGTAGTGTACACTTCAGTGTACATACTTGACACCTGAGCACACTATATAACCTAGACGGCAGTGTGCTAAAATGGCCGCCGGTGTCATTGGCTGTTTAGCTCAGATATACTGAGCTGAGAGGCTGGTGCAGGGAGGGGGATGGATGGCGCAGCACTGCATCTCTTTTGGCAGTGGGGGAGCCTATCAGTGTTTGAAGAGATTGGGACGTGATGGTAATCAAGCTTGAGTTTTCTTGAAAATAGGCAGCCAGTGTGAGCACAAATACATGCACGGGGACACGCAACACACACACACACACACACACACACACACACACACACACACACACACACACATAAACACAGACATGCAGACATGCACACACACACACACCACTGTTGTCACTGCTCCTGCTGCCAGGGCT
>CM050200.1:6863209-6870709 GCA_027475355.1 Coilia nasus
TTTTGGCCAGGAGTCCTCAAGATGAGGTGACACTTGGAGTACTCAGCAAGCACACACATCTCCACACTGGTAGGTCTTGCTATGGGTTTTTTGCCTAGTGTGTATTTGTATGTGTGTGTGTGTGTGTGTGTGTGTGTGTGTGTGTGTGTGTGTGTGTGTGTGTGTGTGTGTGTGTGTGTGTGTGTGTGTGTGTGTCTGGTTATGTTTATTTAACATGTAGATGCGTGTGTGTGTGCGTGTGTGTGCGTGTGTCTTTTGATGTTTATTTAACATGTAGATGTATGTGTGTGTGTGTGTGTGTCTGTCTGTCTATGTTTATTTAATATGTAGATGTAGATGTGTGTGTGTGTGTGTGTGTGTGTGTGTGTGTGTGTGTGTGTGTGTGTGTGTCTTTATGTTTATTTAACATGAGGATGTGTGTGTCTCAGGTGTCATGCTGTCACTGTTACCTACTTGACTGTTGTGAAGCAGCACTAACACACCGTAATGTGTTCTTATTTCACTGCCTTGCATAAATCCTGCCGTAAATGGCATATTTAGAGGGATAAATAATGAGCAATGGAGATGTTGTTTCATTGATGGGTAAGCTCTAGTCTAGTCTCTGGTTTTTAAAACTTAAAAGGTTATGTCATGTCATATTCACGGACCGCGTCTAGTTATTAACCTCTGCACATCTGTTTAACTTTCTACTTCAGGCGTTAAGGGGTAAATGATGTTTTGCTTCTTAATAATACAAAATGCCAGATTGATGTGGCCACGGCTAAGCAGGTCATTAGTGATGTGTGGCACTCTCTAGAGATGCTACACACACACACACACACACACACACACACACACACACACACACACACACACACACACACACACACACACTCGCTCTCTCTCTCTAGTGATCAATGGAGAGTGTATATTTACATGTAGATATAAATGTGGGTAAACATTCATCACAGACCCAGAGAGTGTTATCATTAGCACCCCTCTGCTACAGATACAAATAGGGCCGTCTCAGTGCCTCAGTGCCGCAGTGGTAAGCACTGAAAAATGTATCCATGTAGAGCATTTACAAATATAGACCATTAAGTAAGTTGTACCGCTGGTATACCTTACATAACACTGACATTATACAGCATTGGGAAAGTTATACCTTTACCTGATATAACATTGACAATATACAGCATTGGGAAAGTTATACCACTACCTGCTTTAACATAGATAATATACAGCATTGAGAAAGTTCCACTATTACCTTATGTAACATTGACAATGTACAACATTAAGAAAGTTATACTATGCAGTGCTGGCAATATATAGCAACAGTATGCCATATATAGAATTGACAAATAACATTTACAAAGTTATTATACAAGGACACAAGGATATTGTATTGTCACATGCATAGTGATACTGGGTAGAGTAAAACACACAGTGAAATTACAGTTTGTCAGCCAATACAGCAATCACAATACCTAACACAGAGAAGTGATACCCTGTCACTAAATATATACAGCATTGAGAAGGTTATGTCATATATAGCATTAAAAAATATAAACCATTTTGAAAGGTATACTATATATAGCATTGCCAATATGCAGCATTGAGAAAGTTATATTAGATAGAGCATTAACAGAAGTACAGCATTTACAAAATTAAACTATTTACAGCATTGACAAATGTGTGCTTTGCATCGTGTTTTCATTGATTTTGCACTGGTCTCTAGTATTAATGAATGCCCTGTGAGCCGGTTTTGGTGAAAAACATGTTTTAGTGCTTCTGTTTCAGGCTGTTCTAGTTTACTGGAGGAGATGGAACAGGGAGAATGACAGGTTCTCAGCTATGCTAGTTACAGGCTACAATCATTCAAAGCCAATTCGGTCATAGGGAACCAAATAGAAGCACTGAGAAAGTGATGCTTCTCTGGGAAGGGTGTGTGCTTGAACCATGCTTGTGGGCCGCTGGCTGAAACCTAGCTAATTCAGTTACTGCCCTATCGGTCAGGGGGAATGTTTGGACATGTGATGGTTAGACTCTGACCTTTATAAGCCTGTGTTACGTATGGGTTACGTAAAAGGAAGAAGGGAAAAAAAAAAAAAACGCCACATGAATGATTGACTCGGCTAGTTTTTCACGTGACGGGGAAGGTTCAGGAAGAAGTAAAGAGTAGTGCGAAGTGTAAAGCCGGTCGCTATTTTTGTGTTCACATGGTGAAAACACACATCTGCTTTCTGTTTTTTTTTGTTTTGTTTCTGTCTCTGACTGACATCGTCACTCCTAAACACTGGTTTTCCACCTATGTCACATTCTGTGGTTGTACACTTGACATTTTAAGCCAATTTTTACTGTACAAGACCATGGTGTTGCTGGGCCCCTCTGCTGATCTGCGTGAGTAACGCATGCTTTCGTTTACATAAACATGCCCTCTTGTCTCGAACTGAGTCTCTTCCTCCTTGCTCTCTCACTGTGTCTCCTTCATGTGAGAGGGGATAGTAAGATTTAAGATTTTAGAATGTAAGAAATAGTACTTAGGAGTGCATATATTTTTTTCCTTGATAGTGTTAGGTATATACAGTGTACATAATACATAAGTACATAATATTGCATGTTGTTTTATGTAGATACAGTAAAAAGGGACCATAAAATGAAGTGTTACCATAAATTATTATGTATGTTTTAGTAAAACATTTATTAGAGATATGCTGTGCACCAACTGTCCCATTTTATTTTTTTACTATAAAAATCCCCTAGATGATATTGCATGAATTTTAACATCTGAATGGCTGATGTACTGCTTTTAGATGAATTGGCATTCTCTTCCCTCTGGGCCTTGTGCAAAAAGTGTATGTTTAGTGACTGCACTAATTATTTTATATGAGGCAGATGCATGGCTTAGGCACGTCCTAGCATTTGCACACATCACAAAACTACAGTTATAGTGTAGAGTGTGGGGGGCCATGCGGTTACCATTTATGACCTAATTGCTCTTATCCTTTGGCATGCCAGTGTGATGGTCAAGCAAAGTCAATGGCACCTGGGATTAATGTCTCTCATTTTTTAACTTAATTAAAGGTGTACTTGCATCGTGTTTTCATTAATTTTGCGATGGTCTTTAGTAATAATGAATGCCATATGAGCCGGTTTTGGTGAAAAATTGCTTCAGTGCTTCTGTTTCAAGCTGTTCTAGTTTGGTGGAGGAGATGGAGCAGGGAGAATGATTCTTGGCTATGCTAGTTACAGGCTACAATCATTCGAAGCCAATTCGGTCATAGCGAACCAAATAGAAGATTTAAACGTTCTAAACAAACACACATACTTACCTATATTTTACTAAGTGAATGTGTGCTGCAACAAGACTTCTCTGGTAATCACAACTGTGGCATGGCTTTTTCTATTTAACAAACTTACATCACTTTGTTGGCCTTTTCTCTTATTCACTCATTTTTCCACCTACTTTCTTTCATTGACTAATGAAGGCAATTGGGGTAGAGGAACATTTTCACGTGCAGCATACATATGCAACTCGGAGTGACCTGTCCTATTTCAAAAAGAGCAAGTACTAAGCGGTTTCTTGCGGAATGACACCTTTAAAAGACAAATTTGTTGCATGTTCAGGTGAGGTTCAGGTTCATCTTTATATATATGCTCTGTATCCAAACGTATCCTACTAGGTTTGATCTTACTATGTCTCTGTGCTCTGTGCTTTGCTCGTTTAAGTTAAATTATCTATTCCTTTTTATCTATACCACCACTCTAGAGTTAAAATCTGTGATATTTTAAGTGATGATCATGTCCATGTAGTGGCTATGCCCTGGAACTGTACTACCCAGTGTCTGTCTTTCTGTGTGTTTATGCATGGTGTCCATCATCTATTCACTTCACCTCAGACCTGTGATGTTTTCAGAGATAGATAGATAGATGGATAGATAGATAGATAGATAGATAGATAGATAGATAGATAGATAGATAGATAGATAGATAGATAGATAGATAGATAGATAGATAGATAGATAGATAGATAGATAGATAGATAGATAGATAGATAGAGGGGTAAGGGGTAAGAGGAGGTCTGTCTTCTAAAATAAATACCACAACTTGGTTGGATGGATGGATGGATGGATGGATGGATGGATGGATGGATGGATGGATGGATGGATAGATAGATAGATGGATAGATGGATAGATAGATAGATAGATAGATAGATAGATAGATAGATAGATAGATAGATAGATAGATAGATAGATAGATAGATAGATGGATGGATGGATGGATGGATGGATGGATGGAATTGGATATGTCCTCTTTTAATACCCCTGTCTGCATATATCCATCTCTGACTGCATGTTGTCAATAGGATGGCAATGTTCAGTACACAGTGTCTCCTGCCCATCCACCTCTGTGCAGCACTGTGGTATTTTCAGCGATGAATATCTTCATGTGTAGATGAGCTGGAATTGCATATGCCTTCCTTTTCCCTGCTGTCCGCCGCCACCTGCTGTGTTTGCGTCATTTGTGTCGCGCATACGATGGCAGCACACTGCGGGTGGCCTGTTTGCATTATACAGTTCATAGTGTACAAAATGTTTTCAAATATAGGCAGAGCAGTGGCATGTGTTTATGATGCCACAGTGACGGACTATCTTTCCACCTTCAGGTACTAGGTAGAAAGGTGGACAGAGTGACACATACAAACAGGCAATAAACACACACACGTCCTGGATTCCTTCTTCCACTCACACACACACACACACACACACACACATACCTACACACACCTGCACACACACACACACACACACACACACAAACAAACACAAAGCGTTTGACCGGGACTGGATTTTTCAGCATTTCCAACAAATTCAGTGCCAGTCAGCAACAGTCCCATTTTTCTTGAGATTGTAATCTCGCACTTCCTCACTTCTTTCCAGTGGATTTAAATGTGGTACGCTGTAATACACTTCAATTTGACCTCTGACCTCTCATGCTACAACACATTCACACAACTTGCTATGTGCCACCTGATAGTAATTGCCCCCTATAATTAGAAATAAGATGATGGGTGGCCCTATTCCTCACTGGAATACATTCTGCCACGGAAAAAAAAGAAAAGAACAGGCAGGCCCGTTTGAGGTCAAAGTCTGAGAATGTGATTTATAAATAGGAAATTACCCTTTGCATATTTTATAGGTGGGTCCTGTGTTGGGCCATTTTTTTTTTCTTTTCAGAATGCCGTGTTCTCTGGAAGCAATGATGAAATATTTAAAGTAACAGGAGACAATTACATGGCTTTCTACCTTTTCCTTGTTTCCGTTCCGTTCCGTTCTGTTTTTTTTTTTTTTTTTTTTTTTCAAAAGCTGAGCAAAGATTTGAGGTTATCTGTATGCCGCCCGAGGTCAGGGGAAATCTATACATTCATCTAAATTCGCATAACATTTTAGAGCCTTTTGATGATGCTGGACCTCGATAATGGCATTTTGAGTTGGCAAATGTCAGAGAAAAAGCACATTTCTCTCCACAGACACACACACACACACACACACACACACACACACATACATACTGTACATACACACATACACACACACACACACACACACACACACACACACACACACACACACACAAACAGCACTAATACATTGTACTACCTTTTTTGAAATTACACACAAATTAACACATGTATTAGAACATCCATAATAATGGCTTTCAGAGTTGGCAAATGTCAGAGACAAAGCACATTTCTCTCAACACACACACACACACACACACACAAACAGCACTAATACATTTTGCTACTTTTTTTAAATTACACACAAATTAACACATGTATTGGAGCATCCAAACAAGGACATTACACAACACATTGCAAATACACATACAAATGAGCAATAAGACACACACACACAGACATTTATGCACCATCATACACATTTGCACACAAACACACACACACACACACCCACACACACACACATTTGTTCCACTGTCACGCTTCTCTCAGTGACCAGCCAACCGAGCAGTGAGTTTAGCGAGTTTAGCGAGATACCTGCAACGCTAAAATATGATTGGACGTTTTTTGCTCGACCACTGCACCCGCGACGGCTCTCACCAGCTGTTCCCCACCGGCCCTGTGCTCTCTCGGCCCCCTCGCGCTCACCAGCGGCCCTGAAGGAGCCACTCTAAGCTCTCCCCCACATCCTTCTAGGGCACAGATGGTGCTGCTGGGGATGGAGGTTTTTAATGTGTTGTTTTTTTTTTAAGACATTTAAGAGTGAAAGTGAGCGTGAAAAAGACCTGAAAAAAAAAAAAAAAACTTTCTCTCCCGTCTGGCGCAGGGCAGTTGGTCGAAACTGGACCACTGAGTGTTATTTTGGAGGGTTTGTTGGCTCTGAAATGGCCGTCTTCCTCGATACAGGCAAATAAATAAATAAGTAGGTAAATACGTAAGTAAATAAATAAATAAGGAAAAGATTAAAAAGAAAAGGAAAGACAGAATGTGTCAGATGTAAGCCGTGTTCTAAATATTAATGCTGTAAAGTTTCAGAAGCGAGTTTTCCCACTGCTCCAAGTATGCCCTAAGGCTAATGTTTTTTTTTTTTTGTGCTTGTGGTCGGAAACAGCTCTGGAAGCACCTGAAACTACATTATACATCAAACGTAACATCCCTTCCAATGCTCCTTTTTGTGATTTAAACGTTTTGCTCTTCCCAGGCAAGGACACAGAACATGCATTTTAAAGGGGAAAAGCTAAAGTTGGATTGGGTGGTTGTGCAGGTGTTACAGTGGAATTCTGACAGCCATAAGGTCTGCGAGGAACAGCCTCCTGTATTCTGTATCTGGGGCCCACTGTAGCACTCTCAGGAACTGATCCTGGGTCAGACTTAGCCCTGGTGAAAAATGGATCCTTTCAAGTTTCAGCTGCTGACATCCATTCCATTTATATACTTCTGTTCCAAATGACAGATTCTGTTCTGAGGGATTTGAGCGATTTAGTTCTGAGTTGTAGTTTTGTTTGGAGTGTGGTTTCTATTCCGAGTGACTGAACAGGTTCTGTTTTGAGAAGTTCGGGCGATTTTGTTCTAAAGGGATTCAAGGGGTTCTGTTTGGAATGTGTCACGCCATGCCATTTTTTTTCCCCTGAGTGATTGAGTGGGTTCTGTTTTGAGAGATTTGAGTGATTTTGTTCTGAGGGATTTAAGGGATTTCATTCAGAACACATCATTTAATTTAGTTCCAAATAAGTGATCTTTGAACTTAAGTTCTGACATCTTGCAGTGATGGCGTTCTGAGGGATTGAAAAGAATTATGTATAAAGAGTGTCATGAGTTTGATCCAAGTAATTAAACACATTCCTTTCTCATGGAAGTGAGAAGTTCTCACTGGAGTGTTTTTGTTTTGGATGATTAAAGTGATTCAGTTTTGAATGACTTATCAGATTCTGTTTTGAAAGGATCTTTTTTTTTTTTTTTTTTTTTTTTTGAGAATCTAATTTTTGTTGAGGGATTCCGA
>CM050200.1:6873209-6885709 GCA_027475355.1 Coilia nasus
GCAAGGGCTTGAAACGTTGCCTACCTGTAAATAAAAGAAACCAATGGGAGCTCTCTGGTGTGCGGATTTTTACTTTTTTTTTTAACTTTCATGTTGCTTTTTCATCCAGCACCAGACATAAAAATGGGATGTGCGTGATATGTAATATAACTTCACGTTGGCGAGGTGCCCACTTCACTGGTAAGCACTTCAGTGATTCCCTGTGGTATTTTAAGAGGTATTTTAAGGCTTATACTATAAAATAAAATGTTTTATATATGGTCTCTATATTGCAGGGTTTTGGAATGTAACTACCCTGATAGATGGGGGATCACTGTATATAAATGCAGTGAGTTGGAGTGGTAGTTGGAGCTGTAACCCTGTACAGGGTTGCAGTTTCTGTACAATGTGTACAGCATGAGGGCTATATTAGTGTGGTTGATAGTTTTGTTTTGTGTTGACCTTGGAGACGCGTCTTTGGGGATGTCAGCACCAAAATATTTTGAAGATGAAGATGGCTCGTGGCTTCTTTTTTGCCTGAATTGCCCTTTTTTTAACATGTTTTGAGGTAACTATATTCTTGTTATCACGTTGCTTATTTTTTTTCTCATGCTCTATTATAAGCAGAAAAAAATGGAGTAGCTGTGTCTTTATTGGTAAAGGGTTTGTCTTAAGATTGCAGAGTCACAGTTTTTTTCATATGGCAGTAGGAGAAATGCACTGGTATAATAATAGATTTTATTGGAAGCATCTTTTAGGTTACTCAAGGACAGTGTGCAATAAAACAAGAAAAACGCCTCAACTAAATGTTATTTATTTTTCACCAAGATTCCCCTTATCTGAGGACACTGTCTTCCATCACACCTTCACTCGCCTGACCCACACTGGCTTTCACACCTCTCTACTCTTCCTGTTTCCTATTCGTCATGTTTACTAGATTTAGTAGATCCAGTGCTCTCTCCAGTGTCTCCTCAATTCCTGCTGCTTTACTGTGCTCTGGACTGAATAAGTCACTTTGGATGGATGTTTGCCTTTGTTAAATGACTGAGTGTGAATGTCAGTACATTGTAATAAGGTCACTTAATACAGACACATTTTTTGCTTGGCTTTTGATTAATGTCCCAAATTTAGGCTTGGAAATATGCCAGAGGTAGATGCGAGATCGGATAGCGTGGCACTGTTTGTCTTGTTGTTGACGGCAGTAACAGATACTGGGTTGTGTTTAGCTCTGCTCTAACGTATGACACAGAAGCACACAAGGGCAACTTTCCCCCACTTCCATCAATTTTTTGGGTTACATTGTATTTTACGGGAACTGTTACAGTGCATCTACATCATAAAGTTACACATTGTTACAAACTTTGTTACACTGTTCTTCACGTACTGTAGCCTACTTACAGTGTACCTTAGGGTCGGGGGTAAGGGTTAGGATTCCGGTTAGTGTTGTTAGATATGTAAAGTGTAAGTTCGTAATATTTTGTTACATTTAAAGACACTGTAAAAGGAACCGTAACATAAAGTGTTACCCATTTTTCTCGTCGTACCTTGGACAGCTTAGGCCTCAGACGTTCTCTGATACACGTTTTTTTTCCTCCTCCTTTCAAAAGCACAGGAACATGAAAATTCTGTTGCTACATGTGACACCGATTACCATCAAATGCACACTTGAAATGGACCAGCTTTTATGTACAGTAGGCATTAAAGCAAAAGATATCTTTGTGCGCTGAGTCCTAGCTAGTTTTGCTATCACACCTGAGGCAAAATATGAATAACTTAACTGCCTTAGCCTTTGAATGAGGCACGTATGTGGGGAAAAACCAGCAAGGACTTAATAAGCACATTAAGGTGTTTGTGTCTCCTATTACAATATTAGGGCCATATTTTATATTGCATTAAGACCGCGTGTTATGCATTTAAACATATTCATGCATTTATATCATGGCCCTAGAAAGAAAACAAAATTAGCTACCCTCTCAGAAAAGAAGGTACAGAATTGTACTTTTAGGGGTACAAGCTTGTCCCACCGGCCATAACCTCAAAGGCACGTAATTGTACCTTTTAACCAGTGTTTTACAACTAGTTTGTACCTTCTCCACAGCTTAATATTTATTGTAGGATACTGATTTGTACCCTTACTGTCCGCATATTTCTGAGAGCATAGATGTTGCAAATTGTTAGTTGTTGTTGGTTTAAATTATTTTCTTGGTACTATATGCGGATGTTGTTAAATACAAATAGGCCTACATATTCCCAATGGTGCAAATAATGGATTTTATAATAATGATAATGATAATAATGTTTATTTTCAGTTTTTTTTTTTTGTCCTGCTGTTCTTCGTCTGTCTTCACCCCTCAGTGCAACTGTAGCATTCTTTTTTTTTCTTTATTTGCTTGCTGGGGTTGCAGTATGAGAGCATGTGTTTATGGGCTTCTGTGCGGTATCAGACAGCATCTGTGTCTCCCATTTGTTCAGGTCACCTTGAATGAATGGGCTTTTCTGGTGCACCTGCGAAAGTCTGAATGCACTCTGTTTCATCACCTGTTCCCATTCACGGTGAAAAGAGCCTCAATGAAAGTCAGGTAAATAATGCAAAGCCAGACAGGAAATGGACTTTTAACCTGCAGAGGAACTGGAGCAGTATGAGCAAAAGGTTTTGCCCTGAAGAAAAAAGTCTCGTCTGTCTGTCTGTCTGTCAGTCTTGTCTTCCTTGCTCTTTTCTGTGTCTCTCACTTTCTCTCTCTTCCCCTCCCTCCCATGTGCCCCTATCACACACCATGGGTTTGCGCGTTTTTCATTTTTACTTAATCTTAATCTTAATCTTCATCTCATCCATCCGTCCATGTTGTATGTATTGTTTCATTACAAAGGCCTAGACAGAGACATGGTAACAATGCCCAACCACAAGCTCTTATAATCATTTTGGGTAAAACTTTATTTGGTGTCTACATAAGGGTGACGTGAGCCCTTTATAAACATGCCATGACACATATCATCAACATTAATGACACTTCATTCATGTTTATGACTGCTGAAATTAGGTGTCATTTGATTTTTTTTTTTGCAGTATCTCCATCCAAGAAAATATTAAGTTAACATTACAAAAAAGGAATGACACTTAATGGTAACAGTTATAAACATGACTCCAGTGTCATTCATGTTTATGATATGTGTCATGTAATGTTTATAAAGGACACCTTCAAATAAAGTGTAACCGCATTGGGTAACAGTTAACACATGTCTAATGAGTAAACAGCGTCAACAACGGGATTCTGATGCAATGGCGCTGATGTCTCTAAATGCAGTGCCTGCTGTGTTGTTGGCCCATGAGCCATTTCTAAGAAGGCCGTGAATAAAAATAAGCAGTCTATAGTGGCATCGTGGATCAATTGTTGGTTATTATCTGTGTAATTTGCCATTGAAGCTCTGCTGGGTTGCTGTTGTCATCCACTGCTGGAACATTCCCAATAGGCTCCTCGCCATCTGTTTGTGTCGACTGTTTTCTTCTGTCCCAAACGCTACATGGAGGAAGAAGTAGTGCGGGTCTGGCCAAATTCTGGAATTAACCTCTGTGTAATCAGTGAGGACAGTCTTAACACTATCCCAAAATTGTCTTAAATCTGTTGTAAAACAGCCCTAAATCTGTCCCATGAATGTTTCAAAACTGTCCTGAATTTGGCACAGATGTGACTCGAAACTTTCCCAACTGTATGCTGAGACATTCCCAAAGCTATCCCGAGAAACATTCTCGACTCTGTCTAGGGACAGGCGTGGATTTGGGTGCCGGGCTGACACCAGAATCAGTCATCACGTGGAGATAGGACCAGAGCAGAGGGACAGGCAGGGCTATTCATAAAGTGAATGCACCATTATAAATGAAGAATTCTGATGCAAAACCCATTAAGTCCATTTGCAATGTATTTAGAGAGAAATGTTTATATAATAAAAAAAAAAAAAAAACAATTGTTAGTCCACCTCCACTTGAATTGTTTTGGCTTGATTTGTTTTTTTAATAATGCTTAAATTGCAGCTTTATGGAAATTACTTAAAAGTATTATTAAAACAACTTAATGTTTGCATATTTCTGAAAATGGACTTAGAGGGTTTTGCATCTGAAGTTTCGTTTCTCTGTGCGCTCAAATACATCCATCTATAAAGCATGATGTTGATGGGAACAGCATACTCCCTAAGCTGATTCATATGTGTAGAGTACTGCACTGTTGTGTTGTTCATAATGTACGTTTTAAAAACCTAAATCAATAGTCACACACTGGGATTTGACGAGGATAATGAACAGACCATGTCTTTAAAAGAAAAAAAAAGATTACAGATAGATCTTTTAATAGATCGCCATAGTAGCTGGAGGATGATTGATCATCTGAGTGATTGAAAACCAAAACAGGTATATTGATTGTTTTCACTGAAAAAGATGGTTCATTGATTCTCTTACCCATGCGTTGTAGATTTTAGTCTTTCAAATATGTCTTCGTGACTCTATACTCGCTGTTGTGGGAACATTTCAATATCTGGTGGATTGCTTGTATTTATCTTCTGTGAACACAATTCTCTGGCAGTCTAACAAAGATGACTCTTTCAGCTTACAAAGAATGGTGTAGGAAGCATTTTTGTTGAAGAAAAACATTTGAAAAACAAAAAAAAAAGTCAGTTTATATGTCTGATGAAAGTCTGTATGTTTGATGACAGCATGTGCTTTGCTACATGATTCAATTGTTTTTGTGTTGAACATAATGGCTCTAAATCTGCTAATAAATGTTATCTTTATTTCTGCCTCCCCTTTAACTGATTTGGCACACTGGTTTGGGATCAGTCTCCCATGCATGCTGTGCAAACAAGAGAAGATAAGATTAAATATGTAATTGCCAGGCAACAACATTGGTGGTAATTGCTGTCACAGAGGTAGCTCAGTCAAAGATGGTAGATATGCCAAGATACTTCGTGGTAGTCCATGTCTATGGCTGCATAAATGGGGAATGTCATTAATAGGCTTGGCTTTAGTAGCTATTGCTACACACTAAAAACGTGATGCACATCAGAATTAAAGTTGTTTTTCTCTGAAGTGGAGAGTCACATTTCCCTTAAAGGGCCAAGGGGGTTGGACATCCTGATACCGTGTCCGAAATGTAAATCCATTACTCAGAAAAATAAGACTTTAAAATATTCTTTAAACTTCTAGGGGTTCTGCCATAGACCTCAATGTTACAGAGCGTGCCTCTGCATTGCATAAAGGGGGATTATTGCCCAGGAATCCAATCCATCGTGGTTTCAGGAAGTGGCTTGTCATGAAGGATCTTGGCATATCTACCATCTTTGGCTCAGTATGTTATAGAAAAAGAAGATGGGTAGTCAGACAGGCAGGCAGCCAGAAAGCCAGGCAGACGGAAAGACAGACACATAGGCAGGCAGGCAGGCAGTCACACAGGCAGGCAGGCAGACAGACAGCCACACAGACAGACACATAGGTGGGCAGACAGACAGACAGACAGACAGGGGTGTGGTTGGGGGATGATATTAGGCTCTGCATGACTGCTGGTGATTTAACCTCACTGGTGCGTTTGTCCTCCTGCGTTTATAACAGAAAGTCTCCCTGTGCTCCCCGCAGACGTTATTAAGGGGCCGTTGCCATAACGACGTGTGGGCAGGCCGGGCGTAATGGGTCTCCTGACGCAGCTCGGACTCCTCCTGTGGAAGAACTTCACGCTCCGGAAGAGGCAAAAGGTACCTGTCGTCAAAGGCACACACACACACACACACACACACACACACACACATGAACGTACACACACACAGACAAGCACACACATGTTATTGCATACAAGAACACGTGCACATGCATACATGCACTTTGACACCGCCCACATAACACACACACAAACACACAACACTCCAGAACAGGCAAAAGGTACCTGTTGTCTTATGCACCATGTGTCAAAGGCACACACACACACACACACACACACACACACACACACACACACACACACACACACACGCACAAACACTTATGTGAATGCACACATGCACACACAATCACACACTGATGAATGCAGAAATGCACAGACTTGCATTCATATAGGCACTTTCACACCACCCACACACATACACACACACACACACACAAGCAGATATTTTCTTAGGTAAACATTTTATAAAAAATAGGAGTGTCTATGGTTATTTTATATATCCTCCTCTATTTTGCCATAATTGCTTGTGGATTTCTAAAAAGCTGACGACACTCAGTACTGAGATGAACTCTTCCCTGACAACAAAATCTTCTAAATAACTACCTCGCCTTATTCCTTCCTTAGACAAAATGGCTTCCCTAGCATAGCTCAGTTACACATAGCAGTCAAGCAGTTAGCATATCTTGGTGAGTGTGATGAAACCATGATTGGATGTATACCTTTATTGGCCCATCCAATCAGAAGGCTCTATAAGTTTGATTGACTGTTTTGGTAATAAAAATTAACCTATGTGTTTTGGGCTTGGCCCACCTGATTGTTTTCTGGGCCCTCCCATTTTCTGATTTTGTCTATGCCCATGCATGGGTGGATTTATACCTTTATTGGTCTGTGCTGTCAGTCTGGGGGAGTGAAGAGACTGACAAATTCGTTCGTCTCGAAGGTTGAGCCTCACCTCAAACGACTGACTGTGAGAGACCCCTTAATAATGCAGGACGCTCCTGGCAGCGTGCACTTTGGCTGGTCTGTGCACGGCTTATGTCCTCCTGATGCAGACGTTCCTATTTTGGATCATCTTAGGCAGGACCTGTTCCAATTTGTTTCGAGGCACATGAAACGCTCCTCATTCACTCTTTTGAATGAGAAGTAGAAAACTGATTACCCAAGGGAGGAGAATAACTCCGTGGAGTTGTTTTTCTCCTCATATTAGCCCAACCCAAAATGCTGATCAGCCCCATAAGGGAAGCTGAGTTTCTTGAAAAAAAAGGAAACCATTAGTCAGTGAAATAACTTCGCTTCACTGTTTCTGAAGCAGAATGAGGAAGTTGTTGGCAAGATGGCGTCATCTGAGGTCATGTTCAGGTTCAGGATCCATTAACCCTTTGTCCCAGAGCTTTAGTAATTAACTTTGCTTGCACACACACACACACAAGCACACACACACACACACGCACGCATGCACACACACACACACAGGCACACACACAGGCACGCACGCACGCACGCACACACACACACACACACACACACACACACACACACACACACACACACACACACACCTACCTCACTAGCTTAATGTACCTGTGAATGATTTATTCACGTCATAGCTCCCAGTAATACTCTTAGGCTTTGAGGTGAGTGATCTTATGCAGTGCTGAGTGACTTGTGGCAGCTCATGTTTGAGGATATATGCTGTGCCTGACGTTTAATGCACTGTTATGGGACTTTTTGGATCTTTTTAGTTTAAAAAAAATGTTGCTGCTTGTCTTATTACTGATGCTGAAACTGGCCCAGCACACTAATGCAGTACAGGTACACAGAGCGAAGGTATTTCTAATCTATAGCATGTCTATTTTGCATTTTTCTGTGAAGTACTTAGTAAATATCTGTAATGTAGTGGCTAAGCCACAAGTTAAAAATCATTGCATTAAATAAAATGACACCACGTGCAGCCAGGAGAGTGATATCAAACCGCACAGCTCTCAGTTTTTTTGTGACAAAAATCACTCATTCTGTGATTAAATCACTCTTCATTGTGACTACGGTTTAACTTGGTGTTAAACATTTCAACATTTCGAAGTCAGCATTTCAAAACGCACTGCACAACAACACTAAAACACTGTAATACTGACACCATGACTTAAAGCGTTACCTTCATTCCTTGTCTGAGCCTCTGTGTCTTAAAGGGCACAATAAAGTGTTGTGCTTGGGAGGAAAGCACTGTTTACATGCCTTACCTCAGAGAGCCCTACAATCAATATGGGTGAATAATGGGGGAAAATGGTATGGAGTGATCAAACAGTCTCGAGGTATATTCTACTGTGAAACAGGCTACATGTAGCATTAGCAAGCTGCAGTGAGAGGCCTGCAGAGAACAAGACACCACATAATGGTGGCATGCTAACTTCCTGTCTACTGACATTTTCCCTGGTGAGCTTACACTGCAAACAGTTTGACAATCTAAGGAGACAATGGGCCCTATCATGCCGCGGCGACATGCGCATGGTGTCATTACTATTGTGTGCCAGCGCATCGTTCATTTTTTCAGGCAAAAAATCACGTTGTCTAGAAAGCAGATGACACTACGCCGTCAGGGGCGTGTCAGCGAAAAGAAGAGGTGTGGTCTGGCGCAAAGCGTGCCAGATGCTATTATAAGGACGCAAAAATTAAATCTGCCAGTGACCAACAAAACCCTGGTCTGTCGTCAGTTGCGCATTGCTGAAAAGCTATTTTAGGGGCGCACAGCGCTTTGGGATATAACGAGAGGGATCCCCCTCTTGATGAGTCGCTGTTAGGGGACGATGGCTATCCACTAAAGGCATGGTTATTAACAGATACATCATGCCAACAACAGTGCTTAAAACGTCTTCAAGCTCCAAAAAGATGTCCAACTGCATACAACTACAAATCTGATTATTTACTAAGTGCAAAGACATAAACACTGACACATATTTTGCAATAATGCACATCTATTGAGCAATCTGTTTTTTTGTAATAAACACATACACATTGTTCATAACCAAAGGGGAATTATGTGTTTCACACAAGTAAGTGAAAAAACAGACCTAAATAAAAATTCAAAATAACGAATGTATGAGGGTTTTGGTGGTTTTCTCCAATGCCCGAAGGTTAACTGCTCATGCACGAGCAGATCGGTCTTCAAAGAAAAATGCTCCTCATGGGAAACACGGCATCATAATAGCAACAGGCCATGGACAAAGCGCGGCTGGCTTTTAAAGGGAATCAATTGCAGTCTACATTTTAGCCCTTTAACCTATTTTTAAACAGTCTCCATCAAAATGGTTTATTATAGCAAATTCTTGCTAATGTGATGACAGTCTTTGGCAGTAGAATAAAAAAATCCGGTGAGAGTCTGACAACTTTCCTGAGTTGTCAAAAAGTCTATTAGTGAATTATAAACCCCTTTACAGAAGTTGTGTGTGTGTGTGTGTGTGTGTGTGTCTGTCTGTCTGATGGTGTGTCCTTTCACAAAGAGTTGAATAGGGCATATCATCGCTCTTTCTCTGACACTAATGACACCTATCGTGACAATACATCTGACAACCATTCCAGTGCTTCACGGTAATGTTATGAGGGAGAGAGAGAGAGACAGTGTGTCTCTCTCAGGATGTGCTAAAGGCACGCTACCTTTCTGTAGGTGGAGGGGGTGTTTTGAAGGGTGGGTGGGGGAGAGGTAGTGGGGGTGGTGGAAGAGTTAGCCTGCTCTGGCTCTGGCTCTGGCTCTGGCTCTGCTGGGATCCTCTGGGATTAAGCTGAACGGGGAGAGGCTCACACTGCGATAAAAAGCAACGGCTTCACTGGAGCTCTGGAGGCAAACTTTACATCAAAAACACTCCTTTGCAGTAAATTTAGTTTTAAAGCGCTGACGAAAGGAGTTGATCTCTCTCTCATTCTCTCTCTCTCTCTCTCTCTCTCTCTCTCCATTCCCTATTCTGTCTGCCTTTTCCTCCTGCTTTTATTTTTTTGTTTCTTTCTGTCTCTCGCTATCTGTGTCTCCTACTCTTTTCACAAAGAGAGAGAGACAGAGACAGAGAGAGAGAGAGATGAGAGACAAAGAGATAGTTAAATGTGGATGAAAATGCTTTCAGGATGCGATCCTTTCTTGGATGTTTTATAATTTATTGAATGTTATTTATTTCATCTGTGCTTAAGTTCTATGAAATGTATTAATTGAATATCACACACACACACACACACATTAAACCCCTAGTGCATCCTTTTGTTAGCATGACATGGCTTTACAGTATAGATCTGAGAAGGCTACTAATCATCGTGTTGTCTGTGTGTGTCCAGCACAGGCAGGCCAGTGTTTAGCCATGTGTGTGTTTCATAGCCGGGACCTAATCAGCCACCCGCTGTGCATATCACAAGTCCCCTAATGACGCCATGGTGGGAGGAGAATGCCTTTGCTGGGGCTAATGAGACCTCAGGCTATACTGATCTCGCCATACCATAATAACCGCTATTGATATACGCCTCCCATGGAGACAAGACGACAGGAAGAACAATAGAAGATGTAGAGGGGGATAACAAACCATATATGTACACGCAGAGAAGGAATGATTTGAAAAGAAGAAACAGGCATGAAATGACATCATTCCCCAGTAGATTGCAGCTATCCCTTATGAGTTATGCAACTTGTTCTTCTAAGCCTTCATCAGTACATAGAAACAACCAGTGTACTTTGATGATTAGGTACTTCTTTTGAAAGGACTCCTTTAAAAGTATGATTTTGGTCTTTTTCTTTGTTTTGAGAAAACACCAGATACCAGAGTCTCACCTTTGGGAGAAGGGATTTAAGCCTTCCTGACTACAAACCTTATTCTAACATACTATTGTTTGGGAACACTTAGTACTTTAGGTTTATTATTATATTATTATATATATGTTTGTTATATGTTATATGTTATATTTCCTGAATCCTGAATCAATTGTCCTATTGTTGCTTCTGTAAATCACAGGGTCTAGCTGGTCTGTGAAAAACTCTAGGACACCTCATCAGTGGTGCACCTCAGGATCAACGGGTGTTTCAGGCCTTTAGCCAATGTACGCCCTCCTCTGAGATGGCACCACTTAAGGTCATCAATCCTTAGCGTGTGTCCAGTATCCACTTAGGGCTCATTCACACCGACTTGAGCGTGTACAGCGCATATCCGTGTACAATATGTTTGTATAGGGACCGAATACGCGCAGATCACGCTTGCGGTGTGATGAGTCTAATTTGTTCACATGCATTCTAAACGAATACGGACAGAAAACGGCCACGCGCTGAATACGCAAAGTGTTTGGTGTGAATAAGGCCTTAGTCAATATTGCCCTCTCAGAAGTCCAACTTTGGTGAATTACATAGGACAGTGAGGTGATAAGACAGTGGGATAGGGAAATTACCTGCAGGTCCTACTCCTACCCAGCCTAGTAAACCAGCCCCTCATACTTCATTTCATTTTGTACAAAGGGTCTGGACCGGAGGCCATGAGAAACAATTTCTTCCTGCAGGTGTGGCCTCTGCTGAAGTTTAAAACAAGTGCCTTTACCTTTAACTTTATTCTGCCTTTACCCAATCACTAATGCCTGGTCGTTACGTATGCAATTAGCCTACCTACGCGCTACAATTCAAGTGTAGCACACAAAGTCAACGTCATGACTCACGAACACACCCTCTGTTTGCTGATTGCATTGGTGTTGCTCGGACCGCTTACATGCTCCTCAACAGATTCCGGTCCAGACCCTCTACACAAAATGAAATAAAGTACGAGGGCCGGGATAACCAGGCTAACTCCTACCTGGGCCCCCGTCAGTGGCAGGGGCATTGCTAGGCATATACAGTAGCTGGGATTTCTTGCCTTCAGTTTTGTTTGCATTGGGCATTACATAATAATAATAATAATAATAATAATAATAATAATAATAATAATAATAATAATAATAATATTATCTTTACTTGTGTAGCACAATTCATGCATACAAGATGCAGCTCAGTACAAGTGCTTTACAGTTTGGCAAGAACACCAGTCCAGTGGCACCAGAGTGGACTAACACAATAACGAAATGACGTAATGATGCGTTTCATTTACTGATTAACACACAGGCACAACGAATGCCTGCCAGTGCGACCTCTCCACTGTTTGAGTGTGACATGCGTTGGTTTAAAAAGGTGGGACAAATTGTGCTCACCAGCATGGCCCCCACTATAGGGCGTTTTTAGAAGTAGGCCTGCGTTGTGTCCCTGTGTGGCCCGATCACTGTTAGACAGGAACCTGCTGAGCGCTGTTCCATACAGCTGGCTTCAGGCGTAGGGGCCGACAGAAGCGCATTTCTCACTCTACTAACCAGGTCACCTCACTAAAGCTACGAGTGTGTGTGTGTGTGTGTGTGTGTGTGTGTGTGTGTGTGTGTGTGTGTGTGTGTGTGTGTGTGTGTATGTGTTTGTGTGCGTGTGTGTGTATGTATGTGTGTGTGTATTCGCGTGTGTTTATGCATGTGTGTGTGTGTATGCATGTGTGTGTGTGTGTGTATGCGTGTGTGTGTGTGTATGCTCGCGTGTGTGTATGCGTATGTGAGGAAGGTGATGGTATAGAGTTTGCCAGTGTGAAACAGAAAGCGAGAGAAAGGTGGGGATTGTGATGGAGATGTAGAGATTGTGCTTGTGTATGGGAGAGACATGTACTGTATAGAGAGAGAGAAGGACAGGGAGGGCGATAGAGAGAGGGAGAGGGAGAGGGAGAGATAACAGAGGTGGGTATGGGAGAGGAGATTTGTTTCTGTGTGTGTGTGTGTGTGTGAGACACATGTATTACAGGA
>CM050200.1:6890709-6910709 GCA_027475355.1 Coilia nasus
TGTTCTATAGGCAACTGCTGGTGCTGTTCTGTTATTCTTAAACTTGTTTTCCTGGTATACTGCAATGAGAAAGGTCGATAAACACGCATACAGTTCCCAATGGCTTTGTAGATGCTATACTCTGCAAACATGTGGTCTGGTTTGAATCACCCCTTACAGTAGATAGATATTTAACTAACTAGCTAGCTAGTTAACTAACTAACTAACTAACTAACTAAATGAATGAATAAATAAAAATTCAAATGAATTAATATTCACAGCTCAACATCATGTGTTCATCATGCATGTGTTATGC
Organism: Coilia nasus; assembly: GCA_027475355.1. Lineage (NCBI taxonomy): Eukaryota > Metazoa > Chordata > Actinopteri > Clupeiformes > Engraulidae > Coilia > Coilia nasus. The sequence goes on from CM050200.1 coordinate 6,891,005, forward strand.
CTTGACATATACTGCATGTTAGCTTTTGCATTACTTAGCATGCTAGTGAGCTATTCATTTATGCCAGCTGGGCTATTCCTGGTAGGCTATTTGTGAGGTTTTTGCCTACCTTTCCAGTAATAAAAGCTGCCCATTTTATCCAGAACTGCTTACTTTTGCTTTAATTTTACAGACTGGGACATGTCAGTCATGATAAATCGCTCACTGCCAATGAACTTCCTCATGATTGAGATAAGCACGCAGAGGATCTTACCAGGAGTATTTATAAAAAGAAAAAAAAAGAAAAGAAACATTGATCTGCTTCAGACTGGAAAAGCTCTAGCTGGGCTTCCCGGTATACTCCACTCCACTGTACATCTCTACGGCCATCTCCTCTGTGACATATTCTGTCAGCAGATTTCTCTACATACCTTGAATTAAAATACCATTCTGGTTGAACAAAGAACGATATATTTGGTTTAAGAGCTGTATATTCAGGAGTGCTTTGATTATACTGTAATTCCGATTTTTTTCTTGTCCTCTTTTTTTTTTCTTTTTCCTTCCTCAGGTTATTACCCCAACAAAGCTATGCCTTCTGCCGGAGTGTTGCCATGGTTGCAAGGCATCATCATGTGTAACCTTGACAACCCCTGTGTTAACAGCCCAACACCTGGCGAGACCCCCGGCCAAGTCAACAATTTCAACTCGTCCACGTACGTGCTCGCACCATCGCAATTTATTCTCCCCGACCTCGCTTTCTCACAGGTGCGACGGTGGACAAATTATCACATCGCTGAGCGCCCGACCTGCATCTCATCTGTCATGACACAAAACTCTGTCGGGCCCATATGTTATATGGATTTCTCTCTCTGTGTTGAAGGTTTAAAGCTAAGAGAGGTTCTGCAAAAGGTCACACAGTCGCATCCATGCATTATTTTTCCTCACTTATCCTGTCCTGTCTTGTGCTGCAGAATCGCGGGGGTGTTAATCGAACTGCAGACACTCCTGGCCTCTGGACTCTCACCGGCGAAGGTTAAACAGCTCGCAGATGACTTTGACCAATGGTCTATGATTCTGCAAAACGCTGACCTCGAAAACGGTATGATATGCAACTTCATGGCAGATGATTTAATGTTACTTATTGCGGAAAATTGTCAACTGGTGTCTTTGAAATGCAGTCAAGGACCCTTGGGGGCTGTTGTTGATGTTTAGCACAAAGTGGGAAAAACTAAGATAAGCTGATTTTCTATATCGAAAAAAGCACAAGACATACATTATGTTATTGTGCAGTGGATTGAACTCATACAGTACAGTATATCCAATATAGACCTGTTATGAAATGTAACATTTGTATTCTTGAGTCATCTTGTACTAGATTTTTTGTTGATGTTGTTGGTAATGATAATGATGGTGATGATACTGGCGATGATAATGAATTAAGTGCAGTTCACTTGTCCCAAAAATGACAGCCAAAAACATGGCAATCATTTTAAAAAGCTGTAAAACACCCACTTATTAGAGCAACACATTATTATTTTAGGATGGGTTGAAAAACAAATTGTCTTGATTGTGTACAGGACAGCTGTCCAGTCATTGGGGCTGTCCCAATCATCTTTATAGCTCACATCTGTGCAGTAATCGAGCATCTCAGAGAAGGGGCATACACACACACACACACACACACACACACACACATCACTACCGTGCAGTAATTGAGCATCTCAGAGAAGGAGCTCATTTGCCAATTCGCATGCAGAGAGAGAGAGAGAGAGAGAGAGAGAGAGAGAGAGAGAGAGAGAGACAGAGAGACCCCAAACATTGTCACTGACGGCTAAGCACGGTAGAGTGCGAGATGAGAGGGGGTGTGGGGAGGGGTGGCGGGGTGAAATTAGCATTCAAGGGTTGCGAGGCGCTAATATACAGGATTAAACACATCGAAAGATCTAAGCCCCGGCATAATTAATGCGAAACCGAACCAGTGAGCAAAAGAGGGTGAGGTCATTAGACCAGACCAGAGATATCAAGATATCAAAGACGAGCGGGGCAGAGGTGAACCGGCAGGTGCGACTCGTCCGGTGATTAAATAGAGGCGTCCGCTAGCTGAGTGCGGTCGTCTCAGCCAACGTAGAGTTCAGTAGAAGGCTAACGTCTGTCGGGTGTTGACCCTGACATGACAACGCCGACATGGAATTTGAGTTTATTTATTAGGATAAGCCCCTTGAGACGTGCCACCTCATTTTTGAGGGGGTCATTAAATGAACACTCAGAAACGATACAATACAAAAAAACACACACCACACATACAATCACACAACCAAAAGCCCTCCTGCACCTAACCACACACAGATCCACAATAGGTTCTCAGTAGGCACCTGTCATCACTGCTTTCCTTCGGTTGTGAATGCTGCAGGTTCTGTATATGATGTGTTTGCTAACACTGCCCCAGCTAACAAGAGAATAGCGAGGTGTCCTATGGGCTATTTAAAAACTGAGATTAAGTGGATAGGCTTTATCCAGAATGCAGAATGAAGTGAGTGTAGTCTGATCTGGGCCTTAGAAAAGATGGTTGCCATGTGTCTATCCTTTTCAGTCATAAGTAGGCCCTACGTGCATTGTTTTTTTTTAAACAGGCTCTTATGGCAGTTTGCTTTTGAACTACTGTAAGCGTTTACTGATAAGGTTCGGATCGAGGCATGCTCTAAGCCAGTCAACAATTACCCAGGGATTTCACAATAAGATGCGCACATGCACACATGCACACACACGCCCGCACGCACGCACACACACACACACACACACGCACACACACATGAACACACACACACGGATGCTCACACATGGATGCTCGCACACACATACATAGCTCCACTCACACATTTTGATCTATTATTGCTTTTTATTAAAAAAAAGATACCTAACCCAAGCATTCTGTTCTAGAATAGCCTCTATTCTATTGGGAATGACACACATGTCAAAATGTGTGAAAGCGTGTCATGAGAAGAGCGTGCTCTCTTCCCGACCCCAGTTGCCTGTGACTCTTACCATGATGTAGTTGCAGCGAGACCATGGACCATGACATTGCCATGGATTGAGCTCTGAGGGGAAAGCGTGGATCAGAGAGGTTGGGGTGGGGATGTGAAGGAGGGGGGTTAGATAGGGCTTTGGGGGGGTATGGAGGGATACACAAAGACAGCTGAACACTCAATTGGCTTTCATGCTTGTCTGTAAGATAACTGTGTCCCAGGAAAAGATAGCCTGCTTTTTAATTAGGCTTAAAACGGTCATTAGCACGATAATACATGTCCAATTTACAAGGCATCCTCTTCCCTCACTGACATTTGAGCTTCGTGCATATTGCTAGTCACTCTGCACCGCTCTCGCTGTCCCCACTGTAGTCATGTGAAAGCTACTGTGAGAGGCCTGTGAAAGCTGTCATATTGCGTAACGATGTGGCAGTCGGCCTGAAATGATCATTTTAAATTCCTTGAAAATAGCATAACATGGTGTGGAATAAAATGTCATTAGTAAGCTGAATTGAGTTGATAGCCAGTGGGTTAATTTGGTCCTTGGTGATCATGCTGGAAAAATGACTTCAGAGAACAGGGTGTTTTGCTGTGAAATAATGAAAGTAGCCTTTTGGGAGTGAAACTTCTGCGAGGCTAATTTGTTTGCCCTCCCCTATCCTGTGGCAGGTCAGCCGGTGCCTCTGAGGAGTTTACTGCGAGACAGCGAAAGTTTCACGGCGTTCCTGCGAGACGAGCTGGACGTGCCTGCGTCCGTGGCCCCGAGATTACTCCAGACAGGTGTGCGTCTGAACATGGTGAGTCATCATCGAGCCATCGACACTCTTACTGTTCTTTGTTTCTGGGTTATGGAGCAGATGATTGCAGTTAAGCTCTCCAGAATGACATTATATAGCATCGGACAGCGACATTTACATGGTAGGCACGCATGGAGCAGATGGTGATATTCACAGAGACATACGGTGCATTGTTTTACAGTGATGCAAAAATGATCATTTACATACAGCCACTTTACTATCAACCAGATGCTTTTATCCCTAATGATGGACAGTATTATACAGACATATATGCATATAGAATAATTGAGCATTGAGCATGATAATTAAACATCTTGAGATTTGCTACTCCTGCAGTTGATGAATGAATGAATGAATGTGTGTGTGTGTGTGTGTGTGTGTGTGGGTGTGTGTGTGTGTGTGTGTGTGTGTGTGTGTGTGTGTGTGTGTATGTGTGCATAGTTCAAATAACAGGGGATACTGGGGGGTACAGTACTTCCTTCTCAAAGCCCAGTACCCCCTAAAGACACCAACATAACAAGGTTTGGGGGGTACCAACACATTATTGTACCTAATGCCAACCTAACCCAATTATGAAGAGGTAATTCATGCTCTGTGTATGTGTGTGTGTGTGTGTGTGTGTGTGCGTGCTTGTGTGTGTGTGTGTGTGACAGAGAGAGAGAGAGAGAGAGAGAGAGAGAGAGAGAGAGAGAGAGAGAGAGAGAGAGTGTCTGAGTAGTAGTTTATCCTTTTTACCAACTGATAAAAGCCAAGACTCCTCTTTGAAAGCTCAAATGCTGCCTACTACTGTACATATAACTGAATTCGGTATAAATTTGAATTTTGGTATAAATATTTGAGTGGGAAATGCCATTCCCCAATTCATGTTCAGGACTCAAAGTAGTTTCTGTTCAACAAACTCAGAACTTATCTGAATAGTTCAGCTATTCCTTCGCCATTTATTCTCTGCAACAATAAAGGCTATGTCATTTATAATTCTCTGCCTGTCTGCAAAATGGAAAGAATAAAGTAACAAAGACAAACAAAGTAAGAAATAATTGGCAATAGCAGTGGATGTTGGAAAGTAGAGAGCAAAGCAAAGTAGTATAAAAGCCGGAAAATAGTTTTATTTTTATGTTTTTATTTTATTTTTTTTATTTTGGACAACAAAAACTGCAAGCTACTGTTTGCCTGTAAAGGAAAAGGGGTATGGTTGCAGGAGTTTGGACAAACTCAGAAAACAAACTAGTCTATGAGAAGAAAGCACAATTCTTTCTGCCCAAATACTGTATGTATGTGTGTGTGTGTGTGTGTGTGTGTGTGTGTGTGTGTACATCTGTACTTTTCTTTTCTTTTAGGATGCTGAAATATTTTATTTCCTCCTCTCTGGGGGTACTCAGGACCCAGGAGGCACGCAGCGGTCCTCTTCCCGGGCTCTCTTTAATCACTCTGCCACTCCTTCTTTCTCTCCTTCCTCTCTCTCTCTCTTCCTCTCCCTCTTTCTCTTCTTTCTCTTCCTCCTCATCTTTCTCTTCCTCCCACTCTCTTCCTCTTATTTTTCTTTTCTTCTTCTTTTTTCTCTTCCTCTCCGTCTTCCTCCTCCTTTCACTTTTACCCCCCTCCTCTTCCCCTTCTTCTTCTCCCTCTTCCTCTCCTACTTACTCCCCCTCTTCCTATTCCTCTCCAACTTCCTCTTCCTCATCATCTTTCTCTTCCTTCCTCATCTTTCTCTTCCTCCGACTCTCTTCCTCTTATTTCCCCTCTTCCTTTTTCCTCTCCTTCATCCTCCTCTCCCATCTTCCTCTACCTCTCCCTTTGCACATCCCCCAGATCCCTCAGCTGGCCAGGGAACCGGACCTGAGGGCGGTGCTCTGTGACGGCCCAGAGCTCGGGCGGTACATGGAGTTCGGCTCGGATGTCGACCGGGTCGCCTTCCAGAACGTCAGCTGCTCCCTCTCGGACGACCAGCTGCAGCGGACCAGAGAGGCCTTCCAGCAAAACCTGGACCCCAGGAAGCTCCTCCAAAGTGTGAGTAGTAAAGGCTTCACTGTGTTAATCTGTAGTTTTCACTGTGTTGGTCTGTAGTCTTCAGTGTGCTGGTCTCTAGTCTTCAGTGTGTTGGTCTCTAATTTTCACTGTGTTGGTTTCTAATATTCACTGTGTTGATCTGTAGTCTTCAGTGTGCTGGTCTCTAGTCATGACTGTAACAGTCTTTAGTCTTCAGTGTGTTGGTCTCTAGTTTTCAGTGTGATAGTCTTTAGTTTTCAGTGTGCTGGTCTGTATTCTTTAGTGTGCTGGTCTCTAGTTTTCACTGTGTTGGGCTGTAGTCTTCAGTGTGCTGGTCTCTAGTTTTCACTGTGTTGGTCTGTAGTCTTCAGTGTGCTGGTCTGTAGTCCTCAGTGTGTTGGTCTGTACTTTTCAATGTGTTGGTTTCTAAGTCACTGTGTTGATCTGTAGTCTTCAGTGTGCTGGTTTCTAGTCTTCAGTGTGATAGTCCTTACTCTTCACTGTGTTGGTCTCTAGTCTTCACTGTGTTGGCCTCTAGGCTTCAATGAGATGAGTGTCCACTCAGTGACAGTCTTGTCCTCCCATAACCATGTGTTTACGCAGTGACCGTCTTGTCCTGTATTGTCCTGTGTGTAATGTATCTCTCCTGTTTGTCCCTCAGTGACTTCTAGTCTTATCTTAGCACGAATGGGTGTTTACTCAGTGACAGACTTGTCTGCCAATAACCGCATGTCCCCCCACACCTTGTTGTCCATACTGTAGCTCAAACTACGGGAGACAAGAGTACTGTAGCAGGGTTGGTGGGTGCCAACATATTAATGTAATTAATGTAAAATGTAAAAGGTAGTACCTTAGAGGGGTAATTCACATTCCATTCAGTTATAGTCTTGTCTTGTCTCGTGAATCGATGTCCACTCAGTGACAGACTTGTCATCTCCATAACTGTGCATCTTCTGAGTGTACTGAGGAGATTGGCTCTGACTTTGAGATTGCCTTCCACCCCCTGCAGACTTCCTCTGTGATTGCTTGTTGTTGTTCCTCCAGGGACCCGCTGCTTTTGGATTCATTTTTATTTGACATTTACACTCAGCTTTAATAAAAAATGTGTCAGCAAGCAAGACAATACAGCCACAAAATTGCTGCACTTTTTAAATCCTAACAATTGAATGCCAGACAGGCACTCTCACAGACAGCTAGCAAAATAGCGAGCATGGAAAAACAGAGCACTAAAACACAACTTAATCGCTGGCTCTCCATATTTGAATACAAAAGCTACTTTATTTAGGAATTAGGCCACAGTGAAGAAGCAGGTGCCCTGGGGGAATGCTTAAGATGGATCTCCCTCGTAGAAATGACTGGACTGCTAAGCTCAGCACACGGTGCTCGCTTAGAGAAGGAGACAGAGACGAAGACAGACAGAGGGCTGACTAGCGTTATAGCACCTAAAGCGCTGTGTGTGCCCCCTTGATCTAATATGAAATCATTTGAATAATGACTCTGTCATGGTGTCTTAATTAGACATGTCTGGTGACAGCATGTGAAGCAGGAGCATTAACATATAAGATAAGAACGGGGAACATAGTGGGGCCTTAAATGTGATCCGTTGGGAGAAGGAGTAGGACGGAAAGAAATAGGTTTTGGCCTATTCCTTAGCTCAGTGGTTTGTGTCTCTGATGTGTGAGCATAGATTGAAGTCACACATCTTATCAAGTTCTTTAAGAAAAGAAAAGAAAAAAAGTTTTTATCATTTCGTCATTTTCTTACTGCACAATATTGCAATTGTTTTTGTTCTTGCACATTTCTTGTACATAAGTTCATATTCTTTATCTGATAATTGTATGCATATATTTTCCTATTGCAACCTAATATTTCTGCTATTGCCTTGCTGTTTACTTGACCTTTTGTACTCATGTTGCACCATGACACTAAGACAAATTTCTCATTAGTTTGTACAGACTTGAACTCACTTCGTACTCTGATTCTGTGCAAAAGAGAACAGCTGTACTCTGTTACCTTAGAGACACAACATGCAAAGTCTGAGTACTACTTTGTCAGAGGTTGACGGCGTTGTGTGCTGTTGAACATGCGCCCCTGCAGTGCACTTTGTGTCTTTGGGGTCCACTGGGGACAGGGGCAGCAGTGACCCGGGCAAAGCTAAGTTTGTTAATCCGAATGCTGCATCTCTACGCCTTACTCGTCCTTTGGTGGGTTATGTTGGTGGTGGGGATGGGGACGAGAGGAGGAGGAGGAGGAGGAGGAGGAGGGGGAGTACCGGGGTTTCTGTGTGATTCTACTTTGAGAGAGAGTGCACGGGGCCGCTTGTGTCATAAATAAATGATGACAGCACAAGGTCAGAGAGAGCGAGAGAGAGAGGGATGAAGGGAAGGAGAGAGAGAGAAAGAGAGAGAGAGAGAGAGAGAGAGAGAGAGAGAGAGTAAGAAAGAAGGGGTAATAGAGAGAGGATAGAAGAAGCAGAGAGGGAGGAAGGATGGCATTTGAACAACCCAAGCCCAGAGGGTTTGCCCGCATAAAGTCCTACATGTGGTAGAGAAAAAAAAAACCCAAGAAAAGGAAAATAAATGCGAAAAAGTTATGTAGCCCCGAGCAAAGTGAGAAATGGGGTAAAACAGCACTCTGTGTTCTTAAGCTCTGCTGTAAAACAGTTATTTAGAGAGACAGAGAGAGAGAGAGGAAAGAGAGAAAGGGAGTGAGGGCAGATGGAAAGACCTGAGCTACAGCATTACTAGCCTGGTAAACCCGCCCCTCGTACTTCATTTCATTTCGAGTGTCTGGACCGGAGTCTCTTGAGGAGCATTTGGCAAGTCGCAGAGAGTACGGTCCAATCAGTGAACAGAAGGTGTGTTTGTTAGCTGTGACGTTGACCCTGTGTGCTACATTTGAATTGTAGTGCGTAGGTAGGCTAATTGCATACGTGACGACCAGGCGTTAGCGATTGGGTAAAGGCAGAGGCACTTTCTTAAAACTTCAGCAGAGTCCACACCTCCAGCAAATCGTTTCTGACGGTCTCTGTTCCAGACCCTCTGCACGAAATGAAATGAAGTACGAGGGGCGGGTTTACCAGGCTAAAGCATTACTACATTGTAACCACTTATCTGACCTTGTTTTGCATTTTTACATTGACAAAGAGTACTAACTACATAATAATAATAATAATAATAATAATAATAATAATAACAACAACAACAACAACAACAACAACAACAATAATAATAATAATAATAATAATAATAATTCTTCTTCTTCTTCTTCTTCTTCTTCTTCTTCTTCTTCTTCTTCTTCTTCTTCTTCTTCTTCTTCTTATTATTATTATTATTATTATTATTATTATTATTATGATAATAATAATGATAATAATAATAATCTTTACTGGTATAGTACATTTTACACAAATGATGTATCTTAGAGTGCCTCAACAGTTTGGCAAAAGAGCGCAGGTCAGAGATACACATGGCAAGCTTTGTTATAGTCTAGTACAGGGGTGCCCACTACGTCGATCGCAATCTACCAGTCGATCGCGAAGGCAGTGCCGGTAGATCGCATGTTGTCTAAAACTTTTTGTTAGGTTACCATAACAACTAGAACGGCTACTGGAAAACTGCAGCAAAGAAGGAGTGCTAGCTAGTTCATTAAACATTCATTATATCATAATGCAATTGTTGCAAATGCAAAAGTTGTGCTGTGAAGCTTTATGCATGGATGCATGTGTAATGCAACATGTATATCAATAAACACACTGCATAAAGGTACATATGAAACTCATACTGAGTGATTTATCATCATCATCATCTTCATCATCACCATCGTCATCTTCATCATCATCCTCCTCAGTAGATCGTGGTGACATGGTCGTTTTAAAAGTAGCTCACGAGCGAAAAAATAGTGTGCACCCCTGGTGTAGTAGCACCAGAGAAATCCACCAGGGTGCTGTGAAGAGCTCTACTAATGTCCCCTGTGGTTCCCAGGGGAGCTCAACTGTGGGGCTGATAGAGGGAAAGTCTCTGAGTGTGTGTGAAGGGGAGTCCCTCTGTTGGGGTTAGTGGGGGGAAGGTATCTGTGTGCCTGAAAGTCTTTGAGGAAGGCAGTTAAATGTAGGCGAAGTTAAAAAGGTAAGTTTTGTTACCGTTTCAAAAAATTATCTTTAAAAGGTTTAAGCTGCAGGGTATGGGATTCAGTAGTGTATGAGATCACAGTGGGAACTCTGCTGTTCAAAATCCTTGCTGGTCTGGATAAAATACAAAACACATCACCGAGACCAGACATATCCAGTTGTTCTGAATGGGTTCTGTGCTGGATGTGTCACGAGTTTCCAATCTGTGCATCTGAATGGCCCTGGCACAATGTCACAATGGGCTGTGCAATGGCTTCCATTACCAGGCAATAACACTCAATAGAGGTCTTCAGAGTGTTGTAAAAGGGCATCTTCTGTATGAAGTGCTAAAATTACTGTCAAAATGTGTTGGATGATCGTCCCTAAAAACACCGCCTGATTTTTCCAGGCCCCTTTTAACATCTTCAGACCTTCTCTCTCGGCGCTGACGAGCCGCGCCATCCCGCGCTCTTTACTGCCAGCTAAGTGATTTACCTTCTGTATTTCCCCAGACTGGCGATGACTTGTCATGCTAATAATAAAATATGGTGGCGCCCCAGACGTCAATGACACTGGCAGGCCCCTGCGCTATAGGCCCCCAGCTTTCAATTAGAGCTCCTCTTTAAAGAGCCATTATGCCACCAGCCTGTCATTGGGAGCAGCCCGAGCTGAAGGATGTGTTACTGTGTGTGTGTGTGTGTGTGTGTGTGTGTGTGTGTGTGTGTGTGTGTGTGTGTGTCTGCATATGTGTGTGTTTGTGGGTGTGTGTGCATGTGTGAGAGAGTGCGAGAAAAAGAGAGGAAGAGAAGGAGAAGGAGAAAGAGAGGAGGAGATAGTGGCAAATGTTGTGCGTATGTGTTAGTGTGTGTGTGTGTCTGCATATGTGTGTGTGTGTGACAGAGAGAGAGAGAGAGAGAGAGAGAGAGAGAGAGAGAGAGAGAGAGAGCGAGAGAGAGAGAGAGAGAGAAGAAAGAAAGAAAGAAAGGAAGGAAGAGAAAGAGAGGAGGAGGAAATGGCAGCAAATATGTGTGTCTGCATATGTGTGTTTGTGTGTGTGAGAGAGAGAGAGAGAGAGAGAGAGAGAGAGAGAGAGAGAGAGAGAGAGAGAGAGAGAGAGAGAGATACAGATACGGGGGGGGGGGGCACGATAAAGAAAGAGACAGAGTGTGTGTATGTAGGCATGCAGGCATGTGTCTGACGTTCCCGGAAACACTTTAGCTCAGAGAGCATGCAAAGTACCTTGGCTCTAATATCACCTCTTCATGCAAATCAAGCCACGCACAACCCCTATAACCCACCCAGCCACGCACACGCGTGCACATACACACACACACACACATACATACACAGAGACAAACACACATATACATACACATACGCACACACACATACACAGACACATACACACATACACACACATACACACACACACACACACACACACACACACACACACACACACACATACACACACACACATACACACACAGACAGACAGACACACACACACACACACACAGACAAACACACATATACATACACACACGCACACACACATACACAGACACACACACATACACACACACACACACATACACACACACCCATACACACACAGACACACAAACACACACTCACACAAAACACCACCACCCCCACCCCCACCTCCTTACCACCATCACCTGTCAATGGCATCCTGGTTAGAGCACTTAAGTCCCCACTGGTGGCGAATTAGTATGGGGCGAGGGGCGAGGGGTGAGGGGGGCGAGGGAGGCAAGGGAGGCTAGGGGCTGAAGGGCCTTGTGCCTCTTATTGGGTCCACTTTCGCCTCCTTGTTGCTTTGATGCCAAGGGTAAAATTGGGCCCAAATTAATACACTCAGAATGCACTAACAGCGGGGGAGGGAGGGAGAGAGAGAGATAGAGAAAGAGAGACAGAGAGAGAGAGAGAGAGAGAGAGAGAGAGAGAGAGAGAGAGAGAGAGAGAGAGAGAGAGAGAGAGAGAGATAATGAGAGTGAGAGAGAACAAGAGAGTGAGAGAGAGAGAGAAAGAGAGAACAAGAGAGACAGAGAGAGAGAGAGAGAACGAGAGAGAGATAATGAGAGTGAGAGAGTGAAAGAGAGAGAGAGAGAGAGAGACAGAGAGAGAGGGTAAAGTGGAGTGGAAAAGAAATTGCTGGGCTAAATTCTGCGTGCAAATGACATCTCCTTGAGTCTGTATAAAAAGCTCCATGTTTTTTTTTTTATACTCTGCCTCATGGGCGACTGGGGAATTCTACTCTCACAAGCTCTTCCTCATCTTTCTTTTCTTTTCCCTTTTCCTTTCTGTCTCACACACCCACTCTTTTTTTCTTTAGCTGGGAATTTTATGATGTGCTTCAGTTTTCTCAAGGTTAGAGAGGAAACTCATTTCGGGAGAGGTTTCTTTAAGCATGATGCAAAGGCATTGGTGGCTCTAAAATGTGTGTGTGTGTGTGTGTGTGTGTGTGTGTGTGTGTGTGTGTGTGTGTGTGTGTGTGTGTGGGAGAGAGAGAGAGTTATATTACTCAGTGTCCTTCAGCTTTTATTGCAGTGCAAACTGTGACCTTGGAGATGACTGTTTAAAAAAAAAGTGTTTTCAAAATATGCCAAATGAAGGCATGTGTGAATTTTACTCTGAACTGTTAAATTCATGAAAGGTGCCTCGAATGAATATAAACCTGAAGTGCCCTTGAATAGGACCCAGGTGTCAAGCGAAAAAGAGCTGCATAGGGTGCTATGGCAAATTAATCAATGCATTTATACTGTACATTTACCTTTCGCCTGAGTTGATTCAAAATACACCACAGAAATATATTTCCATGCCTGTGAGTATGTTCGTTCAATCAGTAGTTGGTTGGTTAGCTTTTATCATTCCTAAAATTGCTCTGAAAGTGATCATAACAATGCAGTTTAGTCCTGTTATTGTTATAGTTAATGTGTGAACTATTACAGGTGCTATTACAACTTGCAATGACTTTGAAAAAGGCTTATAGTTATTGTAGTTATCTTTTCTGGTGTGAACAGCCCTTGATGCAAGACAAGGCAGGTTTATTTGTATGGCACATTTCATACACAGAGGCAGTTTAGTGTGCTTTAAGGGCGTGTTGCAGGTTAACCACCACTGTTGATTAGTACAGTAGGTACTTAAAGCACTCAAGATATATATAGGCCTACCATTTAAAAAAAATGTCTCTAAAATCTGTTTAAGGCCATTTATTGTCCTTTCTGTTTTTTACCACAATTTGCGTTGGGGACGTTGAGAAGGTAGCTTCAGCAGAGAGGGGTTCTAATCTATACAATCTTTGCTAGAACGGCCACTAGCTAGGATGAGGAAGAGGTTGCAAGAACCATAGTATTTATGTTGGCCCGCAGCCAACATACAGTTTTAAACCTGTTAGACATGACTGTCTAAATGAGCAATTGCCAAGAACTAATGGTCATCAAAGCCAATTAAATTCGTGGTCAGAGAATGAGTGGAGAGTTGGTGAAGCCTGGTTTGTTGCTATCATGTAGCAACGCAGCAATGAACGCTGGACCTATTGTACGATCAGCAGTGCATACAATAAAATGTTTTACTGAGTGAGTAACAAGTTTTCTTTATATATACTGACAGTGGTTATGTCGTTAGTTTAGATAAGTGCAGGTATACTTTACTTGGAAGATCCGATTAGTTGTCTCACTTTGCAATGACAGCCTATCAGCTCCTACTAGCTCCAACAACATCTTCATGCAGTAGTTTAGCTAAATGTTGCAAACTTTTCCACCGCCGAATAGGCTGTTTATATCTTCACAATGTTTCATCAGTATGATTAATTTCGTAAGGCAAGACAAGTTTATTTATATAGCACATGTTTCATACACTCCTCATCACTATCATCAACACCGCTTCCGTGTTAAGCTTCCATGTTGCTGTGGTTTTGTGTGGGTGGTGCTGTCCTATGATAACTGCTGTGGAAAGCTTGTGTTGTAGGAAAGGGTGTGCGTTTTGGTCGCTGTTCGAGTCATGGACTCTGTGCCCTGTTAGATTTGTATTTTTACAGCCAGCATAAACTCAATAGTTGACAATTTAATATGAATCCTACCAACCCACCTGCCTATAAAAATGTGTATCTATCTGGCTAATTCTACACTATGCTATCTAGCGCTCTCCGATCGCCCTCCCTCTCTCTAAATACTGTAAATATGTATCTGTCTGTCTAGGCTATCTGTCTATCTGTATATCTATCTATGTATCTATGTATCTATCTACTGCTGCTAAACACGCTGGCTTGTCTGTTGCTCTCCTCTGTCTCTATGGCTTTTGGTCTGTGTGTAAAAGCATAAAAGATAAAATTAGTACACTGAACAAAATTATAAACGCAACATCTGAAAATTTTATAGAACATCTTCCCCCAGTATTTAAGAAAGAAAGTCTATGTACAGTGTCGTTTCTCAGAATTTGTTTTCAAATTTACCCAAATGTCTTTCACTAAGAGTAACTCAGAAAATGAGTAATCCTCACCATACAATGCTTATGGCATTTCCAGACACTACTCGCTCAACTTTGGCCATACATAGACACTCTCTGTACTGGAAACAATAAAAGGCCACCCCAAAAAAATCCAAATTTGTCGGATATCACAATGCCTCAATCTGACAGACATCTGTCGTCAGAACAGAATGCAGTGTTTGTCCGCCAGTATTGGCACCCAGTTTCCTCAAGAGGAAAATGTCCCAGTGCTTCCCTAGCCTGCTTACTCGCCAGACATGTCCCCCATAGAAGACCTCTGGGACATCCTACAGCGTCGTTTACGATGTGTCCCCACCCCAGGAAAGGTTCAAGAGCTCCGTGCTGCGCTTCAAGAAGAGTGGGACAACACTCCACAGGCCACCATAGACAATATGGTGATGTCCATGCGCAGGGGGTGCACAGCACTGCGTGATGCATTTGGTGGCCATACCCAGTACTGATTTGTGACTTTGGAATGACTACCCCCCTTGTGTTTGACTGCTTCCCTACAGCTGGTTTCTAAAAATTTTTTGTAACCATTTCAACACAGTGTTTCATGATAATCCTTTAATGTATTGTTTTCTTTAAATAATTAATATTAAGCAGTTACATGAGAAAATGTTGACTGTTGCGTTTATAATTTTGTTCAGTGTATTAATGTTCATAAAGAAAAGTATAACAAAGTAAAATACGTACAAGATAAATAAAAGACTCATTTAATAAAAGAAGATTGATGGCAAGAGGAGCTAGTATAATATAGCAAGAAGAGCTACTATACAGTAATATAGCAAAAAGGGCTAGTATAGTATATTAATTAAAGGTAAATCATTAGCAGAAAGCATACGGTCATAAGTCTGACTTGTTATACCATTTTCCTCCTTTACAGCTTCCCACAGCTCTAGGCCTAAACCCTGTGGAGAGTACCAGGCTCTTCACCCAAATGGTGACAGACGTGGCCCCTCTAATAGAACAGGTTTGTGTCTCACTCCTTCTCTCTCTCACTCCCTCACTCACCCCCTCTCTCTATCTCACTCCTTCTCTCTCTCTCTCTCTCTCTCTCTCTCTCTCTCTCTCACTGCCTTACTCACACCCTCTCTGTATCTCACTCCCTCTCCCACATCCTCACTCCTTCTCTCTCTCTCACTCCTTCTCTCTCTCACTCCCTCACTCACACCCTCTCTCTATCTCACTCCTCTTCTCTCTCTCTCTCTCTCTCTCTCACTCCCTCACTCACACCCTCTCTGTATCTCACTCCCTCTCCCACATCCTCACTCCTTCTCTCTCTCACACTCCTTCTCTCTCTCTCGCTCCCTCACTCACTCCTTCTTTCTCTCACTCCCTCTCTCACATCCTCACTCCTTCTCCCTCCCTCACTCCTTCTCTCTCTTACT
Organism: Coilia nasus; assembly: GCA_027475355.1. NCBI lineage: Eukaryota > Metazoa > Chordata > Actinopteri > Clupeiformes > Engraulidae > Coilia > Coilia nasus. The sequence goes on from CM050200.1 coordinate 6,906,798, forward strand.
CCCTCAATCGCTCCTCTCTTTCACCCTCCCTCCCTCACCCACTCACTCTCTCTCTCTCACTCTCTCCCTCCCTCCCTCAATCACTCCTTGTCTCTCTCACTCCCTCATTTCCCACCTCTCTCCTTTATCCACCTCTTTATCTCTCACTCTACCTGTCTCATTTCCTCCCACCCTCTCTTCCTATCTCACTCCATCTCTCTCTCTCTCTCTCTCTCTGCATCTCTCTCACTCCCTCCCGCCCACTCTTGCTCGTATGTTTGAGCGCGTTTGAATTTGAATGCGGGTCCAATAACGGTGAGATATCACATTTCAGAGGGAAGACACCTGCTCCCAATTACAGGCCATTTCCATGGCCCCCGCACAGGCCCTATGAAAATGAGCCTCGAATTAGATAAGATGAACCTCAGTATGAGGTTTGATATACACAATATACTTGCTGCCATGGTTTTGTCATTATCTCGCTGAAGAGATTATGTTGTGGTTGGATATGTATTTATTTATCTATTCATTTATTTGTTTTCTGTGGTGATTTTTTGTATTATTATAATTTCCTTATTTCTGTCTTGCTGTATTACAGCTGCAGAAGACTCAGAGGGCTCTGTTCAGCATGACGGACGGCGTAGACGTCACAAATAACCCATTCGCCAGTCTGAACCTGCTGCTGTGCGGCCAAAGGCCCGGCTTCAACTCCACGACGAACGGCACCGGAGCCAGCAGGGCTAATTCAAGGCTGGTGACGGAAAGCGAAGCCAGTCGAAGAAAGCTGCCAGCTGCACGGAATACGAGTAAGTCATCCACCTGTAATAAGCTCAGACAAGTGCACAATGAATACTATGATTAGACTCGGTGGGGCAGCAACGGTAACAGTAGCATGACCGATCTGATAAACTCTGTCGGGTCGGTCAGGGTCGTTTCGTGAGCATTTCCAAATCTCTGTCACTTCGGATAAAAGTGCCCACTAAGTCCCACCGACTTTAATTTAAACTTTAAACTTAATACCCTCCTTTCTGCTTAAACTCCATGTGGCCCCATGCAATGCCCCAGGGAAGCAATATCGTTATTACTTACACTGAAGCGCATCGCCTGCCACAGCACACACTCCTGTGCTGTGTGTAGAACCAGCATCACAGTTGAAACGGGGATTGCAGTTAATGCAGGTGTTGTGTAAAAAAGATTAAGAGTATCAAACTGCTCTTGAGCAGTGAGTGTGAGGCCGTCACACTGTGCTTAATGACAGTCAGAATTTAATGAGGAATTGTAATATGGAGTGTTACTGATTAAGTGGTATAGGTGCTTAAACGATTTTTTTTTTACACTTTGTTTTGTAATACCTTTTTTGGTTACACTATTTGAAGGTGTCTACATAAGGGTAATATGAGCCCTTTGTAAATATATATAATAAATGACACATAAAATGAACATTATAGACACGCCATTCATATGAAGTTTATTAATTATAATAAATATGAAATATATGAATACATTTTATGACTGTTGTCATTCGCTTTTTTGCAATGTCTGCATTCCAAAAATTAACATTACAAAAACCGAATGACGCTTAATGACAAGAGTCATAAACATAAATGAAGCATCATTAAAGTTTATAATATGTGTCAAGTCATTTTTATAACATGCTCATGTCACCCTTATGTAGACACCTTCAAATAAAGTGTTACCCATTTGTTTTATACCATTTTTTTTGTGTAGTCAAACCCTTTAATCAAATGCTTATTGCTTTTGGTTGTGTCATTTTCCCCATTGTGATATAAGTCTTTGATTCAGGTCAGCACAGTAATCCTGTTGAGATAAATGCATTGAATCTGACTTCCTTTTATGTCTCGTTGCCTTGGGTCCCGGCCTGGGCCTCTGTGTGTGGTCCCTTACTTGCACCAGACAATCAAAAATTAATCGCCACAGTCCCCCTGACTCCCTCAATGCTTCCACATTCATCACATAGCCCACCTCCTCTCTACCTTAACCCCCACCCCCAACCCCACCCCATCCCCCCGCACCCATCAAAAAAGAAAAGATATGCAAGGATTTGTGGTTGTGGTCGACTGTTGCGATCACGGAGCCGTTGTTGTGGGAAATGGAAAAATGGCAGACTTTTTTTTTTTTTGTGTGTGTTTTTTGTTTTTTAGTTTTTTTCTCTGGTGCTGAGTGCGGATACAGCCTTCACCCTTGGGAAATCACTCGACTGGAGTAGACTTGAATCAAGCCATTAAATATGTAGACAGCTTTGCAGCCTCTGTTTTGCAATGTCCATTTCAAGATGCAGTGAAGTGAAGCCTTAAGTTTTTTCAGACATGAGAGAAAGAGGCAGGTGCTTTGATATGCATTGTTTTTGTTTTTAGACTCGTCCACTACATTGAAAAGTGTGTGTGTGTGTGTGTGTGTTTGAAAGAGATCAAAACTATAGCATGGATGTCTTTGTATATAGTTGTTTATGTAAAGTAAGAGGAGTGTGTATTGTTCTAATTTCCACCATACATGTAACGAGGGATATATACTTTGTCTCTTCAGAAGGTCACAGATTTGAAAAAAAAAGTAGCTAATCTGCATTTCATTTTCACCACACCTGATGGATTGTTTTTAATCAGCTGAACAGAGAGGACAAATAGAATTTTTTAAACTATATTTTATGGACTTTGTAGAGAGTTCAATGCCAGAGCATTTCAGTTGAAATCTCTAAAATTGGCACAGATTCAGAAGTTTGAAGAATTTATCAGATCTCGCCTTGCACATTTCTGCTGTACTCTAAATATAACCCAGATATGCCAACCATAGACTGGCACCTTCGGTGGCGTTATGTGGCTTAGAGAAGGTTAGAGGGTTTCTTCTTCTGCTATCCTTTCAGAAGTGCCCAGATTTAGACAAAAGCATTCCGACTGATCAGGGATAAAAGACTCCTTCCTCCTACATACAGATTCATTAAAATGAAATGCACTTCTGGGTAAAATGATGACATAGTGTGAAAGTATTATAAAATAACCCAGAGAAGAAAACAATGAGTCATTTCTCAGTTGAGCTGCTTTATCAGCTAAAAAAGCAACTGTGGTTGGATGTTGATATATTCATAGATCATAATGTTTGATAGGCCTTCTATATGGTTTAACCATACACACATACTTCTCTTGAATTGATACAATCTGGTTGAGAAGGATTGTTTGCTGTCATTGCAAACTAATGAGCCTGGACCTTGCGTTTATTTTCATAGCACTAGACTAGCCCTTCGCTAATAGGCACTGACTAAGATAAGTTTTTATTGACCCACATTGACTTTTACCACAGGAAAGTTATGTTTATCAAGGAACCATCTGTTGTCAGCAAGGACATGTCTTAATCAGTTGATAAATAGTATTGCACACTCTTCTCGCTATGGAATTCATTCTTTGATGTTTAACAGTGTTTTGTTTTGGCACTGTCCACGCTGCTTTATCTAGCTCTAGATTTAGCTGCCATTTTTGTGATTGCATCATTACATTTAGCCCGCCCTACTGGTTGGTGATTGGAGGCCTGTCAGAATGGCACTGCAGTCCATCCTGAGAATCGGACCCTGACTGCAATACATGTTGCAACAATAGTCAGAGTGCGTTCAGGTTAATGGTTTTTGGTGCGCTAGCCAATTCATTCAACACACAATTGCAAAAAAGACTCAGGACGCAAAATGTAGCTGCAGATGGCAATTACAGTACATCCACTTAGGCATTTCATAGCACTTATTTTCCCACTGTTTATCTGAAAATGACAATAAGGCTTCTTCAACAGTAAGCCATGCTTTGAGTTTTTATTACTACTGGGAGAATTTGGTGGTTTTAAAAAGCATATATTATGCTTTTAAAATGCATGAGTGATTAGAATTTTCGATTTGGTAATGTGTGTGTGTGTGCGTACGTGTGTGTACTTTATGTG
>CM050200.1:6913209-6915709 GCA_027475355.1 Coilia nasus
TAGATAGATAGATAGATAGATAGATAGATAGATAGATAGATAGATAGATAGATAGATAAAAAAGACTGTTCTGGTAAATTGACTGATTGTGCTTAGCGGATAAGAGAGTTTTTTGATGTATTTAAACTGGAGAGGGAGGCAGGCCTGTCTGTGGCTCTCATTTTTCGATTTACTCTGATTTCAATCAAAAGTCCAAACCATACCCAACCATCTCTACCTCCAAGAGACATATAAATTAGAGTTCCTGGGTGTTTTGTTTGCCAGAATTGCTTGATATGACCAGAAATCTTACCCTAACAAAACTTGAGCAGTGGGTAAAATTGTCAGCTACTTCATTCGTTATGTTCATAAGGCTGAGTGAGTTATCCCTGCCATCATTCTGTAGCTTTTAAAAACATGCAGGTTAAGTGGAATAAATCTGTTTTAAAATGAAGCAATTCAGTCATAATCTCCCACTCAAGTCAATTTCTTCCTCTATCGTGATCTAGGGGGTGAGCATTTGATTTAGAGGATAAAAATAAAACGCTGTAGCTTGCGGTTGCTTTTACATGTATGCTCTCTTACTCTGTCATCAAATGTGAAATTTACAGGGCTTTTCAGCCCTTCATTTCAGCCCTCCATTTCAGGCCTTTTTTTTTCTGATGAAGTGATATATGTGAAAGAACTATTTGCTTTTTTCATCATATGGGCTCTGTAAAACAAAAGTGAAGCTTTCAGTAAGACACCTCGAGTGCTTGATAGAAAGTGCATGTATAAACATTATGCAACATTAAGTCACGGGCTATAACCGCACTAAGCACGTTTGTAGGAGCGGGCCATCTCTTGGTCATTCTCTGTGAGAGACAATTTCACTTCCAACCTGTAGGGCGACCAAAGATGAAAACTACTTAGTATTGCAAAGGAAAAATGTTAGCATTTTATATAAAATCTTTCAGACAGAGAGATAGATAAAGACAGTAGGATTGGTGTGAGTGGATAGATAGATAGATAGACAGACAGACAGACAGACAGACAGACAGACAGACAGACAGACAGACAGACAGACAGACAGACAGACAGACAGACAGACAGACAGACAGACAGACAGGGGCAGGCAGACAGAGAGATGGATAAAGATAGATGGATTGCTGTGTATAGATAGATACATAGACAGACAGACAGACAGACAGACACACAGACAGACACACAGACACACAGACACACAGATGGACAAACAGAGAGATGGACAAACAGATGGACACAGACAGACATAGTAAGTATTTTGACACAAACTTTTCTCTGTCTTTCACATAGTTTTGCAGGCAAGAGACTAAGAGACCAGTGTTAGCAGCACTAGGGCCCAGTCACACCCATCAGTTCCTCTGACTTACCCCTGAGCGCTGCAGCATGTGCATGTAGCACTTCTAAGCGCCGGCCGGACGTCTGCTCTGGGTGTTTAGCTGATTGATCTGTGGAAACGTTTAGAAGGTGAAGGCGGCTCATTTCAGATTTCTGCCCACGGCACAGACCAGGCTCTCTGTCCCCCCCCCCCCCCCCCCAACTTTCACGTGTGTGTCCTTGTGACTACACAAGTACTGAGGAGAGACTGCTCACACTCGTCATTGCCAATGTCACCTCAGGGAAGGAGTGGGGCTGATGTGTTACTCAAACCACTTGTGCCTGTCAAGCATGTCCGCTTTCCTGCCTTCCTGCCCCCGTCAATCCAATCCAACTGCCCCCTTGAGCTGATGTTCTCACCGGACTGGCCCCCTTGTTTGCCAAGTGGATTATTGGCCTACAGTTTTGAAGGATTGATGAGTCTGTCTGTTAAAACTTTAGCTTTGAAAAAATGTGTTTTATTTATTTATTTATTTATTTATTTATTTATTTATTTATTTATTTATTTATTTATTTATTTATTATGCTTTTTTTCCTCTTAGGTGAATTTTGTCAGGATCTGGTAGACACTCTGGAGGGCACGCCCGGTCTGAGGTACCTGTGGAGCACGTTCAAGCCACTCCTGCAGGGAAAGGTCCTTTACACACCAGACACCCCAGTGACCAGACGCCTCATGTCACAGGTGAGACACTAACCAGAATGAACACTCCCTTTGGTCACAACAGACACACAGCCACTGATCTCTACTCCTGGATTTGCTGTCACGTGACTTTTGGCGTGTCAACAACGCTGTCATTTTGAAAAGTGCTACTTTAGTCTGCAAGATGCCAAGGCAAGGAAATGATCACTCTAAAGGCATCCAGTGTTCTGCTTTTGGCTGCTACAACTATGCCAATGAATACTTCAGACAGCATGGCATCTCCTTTCACAAGTAAGAAGTAATTTTTATGTTTAGATGATATGTAGATATTATACCATATAGTTCTTCAGTTATCTGCAGCCTACACCATTGACAGCTGTTTGTTTACATGTGTACTAGCACTCTTCAAAATGGCGTCGCTATGCACACGTCGCCTACAATTCTAGGTAATAGGACCTGTCCAACCCAGGAATAGAGATTAAT
>CM050200.1:6925709-6933209 GCA_027475355.1 Coilia nasus
TCACCTACTCACTCACCCACTCACCCACTCACCTACTCACTCACCTACTCACTCACTCACTCACCCACTCACTCACTCACTCACTCACTCACTCACTCTTTCACTCACTCACTCACTCACTCACTCACTCACTCACTCACTCACTCACTCACTCACTCACCTACTCACTCACTCACTCACTCTCTCACTCACTCACTCACTCACTCACTGTCTCACTCACCTACTCACTCACTCACTCACTCACCTACTCACTCACTCACTCACTCACTGTCTCACTCACCTACTCACTCACTCACTCACTCACTCACTCACTCACTCACTCACTCACCTACTCACTCACTCACCTACTCACTCAGTCTCTCTCAGTGTTTTACCTATTTACCCACCTACTCAGCCACTCACTCACTCACTCATTTATTCACTCACTCATCTGAAGTACACCGACTGTTCCCCTGAAGCAATGTGGGGTTATAATTCTATTTCAATTATTTTTATTGAGTTTCACACAATAACAATGACAATTTACATCCAAGCTGATCCAAAAAACAAATACATTTACGAACAGAAACAGCAACACAAACACACACACATAGACAGCAAAAACAACTACACAAACACCCACACTTTCGCTTTCAGCCACTAAGGGCCCATTTCCACCGCACTCTCTGCGTGTTCAGCGCGTGGCGGTATTCTGTCCGTATTCATTTAGAATGCACGTTAGCAGATGAGACCATTCCCACCGCAAGCGTGTTCTGAGCGTATTCTGTCCCTATACAAACCTATTGTATACGCCCACAGCGCTGAACACGGCTACGCGCTGAACAAGGCGGTGGAAATGAGCCCTAAGAGGAGGGCAAAGGACACTGCTTGGGACTGACTGTGAGGGATGGGCAACTTGAGTTTAAAGTCCTTCATCGTCTGCATCACTGCAGAAGCAAACTACCCAAAATCTATTCAGACACAGATCCTACTTGTCAAAGATATCTCCATCTACTGCTCCAGCTACTCTAACCCATATGTTTTTTTTCATGCCCGTCAATTGCCCCCTTTTGGGGTTATAATTTTTACCGAAAGGCACTTCAGCCATGGATGAGGGCGCTGATGAACTGTGATTATTCACTCCCCCACCCACATTTTCTTTTTCCACTGGTACCTGTATCGAACCTCTGTAGTTTCCCTCAAATCACAAGACCAACTCCTTAGCCACTAGGCCACAGCTGCTTATTCAAAGCTACACTTGTCTGATTTCCGTTTAAAGCTGGACTCCTGCGTTTTTAGCAGTGCAATCACATAATGTTCAGCTTGTGGACTGCGTGAAACAGTTCATTGCACTTGACAGCAAGTGTATTGGATTGCAATGGTGAAACACAGACCTAGACCTTCTTAATGGATTCCCTATATGTTGCTCCATGCATACATGTTTCACCATGTTAAATTAAAATCACAATGTGTGTGTGTGTGTGTGTGTGTGTGTGTGTGTGTGTTTGAGTGAGGGTGTGTGTGGGTGTGTGTTAAATCTAAATTTAATTAGTTTCTCTGATCTTCAACACTAATGCTGTCTCAATACAGCAATACACATTTTCCATCCAGTTACACACAATTGTGTGGGTGATTGAATCATTGATTGATTGATTGGATAATTAATCGAATAACTCATTGATTCACTGCTTCACTTACTCACAAATCCGTTCATCAATCCGTTCATTTATTGTGGTAGTGGATTACACACAGTGGAACTCTAATCTCTGTAGTCTGCTTGGTTATATAGTGGTGAGTGAAGTGATCGAAGTGGTGTGTGTGTGTGTGTGTGTTGTTTGCATGTGTGCATATGTGCATGTGTGTGTGTGTGTTGTGTGTGTGCATGCATATGTGTGTGTGTGTGTGTGTGTATATGTATGTGCTTGTATGTATGTGTGTGTGTGTGTGTGTGTGTGTATATGTATGTGCTTGTATGTATGTGTGTTTGTGTGTGTGTGTGTGTGTGTGTGTGTGTGTGTGTGTGTGTGTGTGTGTGTGTGTGTGTATGCGCACATGTGCATATGTGTGGTTGTGGAAGTGAACATGCACACAAACGCTAGCTTAAGAGTAGTGTCAAGGGGCTCTCTCATTGCATTAGCATATATCTATATTAACTTACACAGCACCAAGGAGAGACAGGTCAAAGGGCATGAACAGACTGTGTGTGCATGTTTGTTTCATTCTCTCTCTCTCTCTCTCTCTCTCTCTCTTTCTCTTTCTCTTTCTCTCTCTTCCTCTCATTTAGAGAGAGGGATAGAGAGAGCAAGAGAGATAGAAATTTAGGCAGAGAGAGCAGCTGCAAAGGCAAGACTGAGAGAGAGACTATGGTGCTCATTTTATCGATGACTCAATGACAGAGACAGAGAGAGACAGATAGAGAGAGACAGAGACAAAGAGAGACAGATAGAGAGAGACAGAGATAGAGAAAGACAGATAGATATATATATAGAGAGAGACAGAGAGAGACAGACAGAGAGAAAGAGAGAGAGAGAGAGAGAGAGAGAGAGAGAGAGAAAAGAGAGATATATAGAGAGGCTATGCTCCTCATTTTATCATTACTGTGTGAGGACTTTGAGTAATAAAAAGGAGGCTTGTCATTGACATTCAGGGGAGTGTTGGCTTGCTTGGAGTGTGTGTGTGTGTGTGTGTATGTGTGCGCATCCTTTTTTAATAATTCAGTGTATTCTTCTGCTTGTGTATTTTTGTGGCTAACAACATATGCCTGTATGTAAGTGTATGAACACGAGTGTCTGTGTGTGTGTACCCACCTTCTCGCATGTGTATGGGGTGTGTTATGCTCATTAATGTGTGTGTGTGTGTGTGTGTGTGTGTGCGCGTGTGTGTGTGTGTGTGTTGTGCTCATTAGGTTGTTTGTGTATATGTGCGTCTTTGCCTGTATTCATTCATGTGCCTAGTGTGTGTGTGTGTGTCTGTGCCGGCACGCACATGTGTATGTGTGTGTGTGTGTGTGTGTGTGCATGTGCGTGTGGGTGTGTTTGTGTGTGTCCCTGGTTGGTTGTGTGTGTGTTTGTGTGTGTGTGTGTGTGTGTGTGTATGTGTGTGTGTGCGTGTCTGCACACTCCTCCTGTTTGGCTGCTGTGCATGTGTGGCGTTCGTGTGTGGCTGCGGGCTGCGGTCTCCCCAGAAGGCTAAAGAACAACAGTGCCATCTAGCCACCTACTGCCATCCAGCTCAGTGCCGCTCACTGAGGCAGCACACGGAGACGCCGCACCAACCCTCACATACCCACAGCCAGAGGAGAGCAGAGGAGAGGAGAGGACAGGACCAGAGGAGAGGAGAGGACAGGAGAGCTGAGGAACAGAGGAGAGGAGAGGACAGGACCAGAGGAAAGGAGAAGAGAGGAGAGGAGAGGAAAGATGAAGAGAGGAGAGGAGAGGACCAGATGAGAAGAGAGGAGAGGAGGGGAGAGGAAAGCTGAAGAGAGGAGAGGAACAGAGGAGAGGAGGAGAGAGGAGAGGAAAGATGAAGAGAGGACATGAGAGGACCAGAGGAGAGGAGAGGAGACGAGAGGAGAGGAGAGGAAAGATGAAGAGAGGAGAGGACCAGAGGAGAGGAGAGAAAAGAAGAAGAGAGGAGAGGAGCAGACATGTGGAGAGGAGACAAAAGGAACAAAAAAAGAAGTGGAGAGGAGTGGAGTGGAGAGGAGTGGAGAGGAGGGGAAAAGAGGAGTGGAGAAGAGAGGAGAGGAGAGGAGTGGAGAGGAGGGGAAAAGAGACAAAAGGAGAAGAGAGGTAAAGAGAGAAGAGGAGAGGTAAAGTGAGAGGAGGAGAGGAAAAGAGGAGAGGAGAGGAAAAGAGGAAGGGGAAAGGAGAGAAAAGGAGAGGGGAGGTAAAGAGAGAAGAAGGGAGGAGAGGAAAAGAGGAGCCAAGAGGAGGGGAAAAGAGAGAAAAGGAGAGGGGAGGTAAAGAGAGCAAAAGAGAGGAAAAGAGAAGCAAAAGAAAGACATGAGGAAAGAGGAGAGAGGAGGAGGGGAGCAGAGAGGCGGAGAGGAGGAGGGGAGCAGAGAGGTGGAGAGGAGAGAGGAGGAGGGGAGCAGAGAGGCGGAGAGGAGGAGGGGAGCAGAGAGGTGGAGAGGAGAGAGGAGGAGGGGAGCAGAGAGGCGGAGAGGAGGAGGGGAGCAGAGAGGTGGAGAGGAGAGAGGAGGAGGGGAGCAGAGAGGCGGAGAGGAGGAGGGGAGCAGAGAGGTGGAGAGGAGAGAGGAGGAGGGGAGCAGAGAGGCGGAGAGGAGGAGGGGAGCAGAGAGGTGGAGAGGAGAGAGGAGGAGGGGAGCAGAGAGGCGGAGAGGAGGAGGGGAGCAGAGAGGTGGAGAGGAGAGAGGAGGAGGGGAGCAGAGAGGCGGAGAGGAGGAGGGGAGCAGAGAGGTGGAGAGGAGAGAGGAGGAGGGGAGCAGAGAGGCGGAGAGGAGGAGGGGAGCAGAGAGGTGGAGAGGAGAGAGGAGGAGGGGAGCAGAGAGGCGGAGAGGAGGAGGGGAGCAGAGAGGTGGAGAGGAGGAGGGGAGCAGAGAGGTGGAGAGGAGAGAGGAGGAGGGGAGCAGAGAGGCGGAGAGGAGATAAGAGGAGGAAGAGAGATAAGAAGAGATTACAGGGGAGGGGAGGAGAGGAGAGAAGAGAAGAGGAGAGGAACACAGAGGTTCAGAGGCACAGAAGAACACAGAAGAGAAAAAGAGAGGGATGGAGAGGAGAGGAAAGGAGAGTATAGAGGTTAAGAGAGACGGAGAGAAGACGGGGTGGAAATGAAACATTGGAGAAGGGGAGGAGTGCAAGTTATAGATTAATTTCTTTACGGAGAAGTAAGATATGACGGGGCAAAGGAGGTGTGTGTGTGTGTGTGTGTGTGTGTGCGTGTGTGTGTGAGAATAGGTGGAGGAGCAGGGGACCGAAGAGGAGAGAGGATAAACGGAGGAGAAGAGGATAAGGGACACAGGGGAGAGAGGGATAGAGGAGGCGTGGCAGAGAGAAGAGGAGATCAGAGGAGGAGGTGTTGAGGGATAACAGGAGAGGAGGAGAGAGGAATATTCACTTACCTCACAGGTGTCAATCCCAGGTTCAGAAAGTAAAAACCCTGCCACGTTTTCCTTCTAACTTCACTGAGTAGCCCATCTACCTGTCTTCAGTGCTCAATGCAATCAGCTGATTCAGAGCTGGTTGGATCAAATTTGTGGCAGGGTTTTTACTTTCTGAACCCGGGATTGGCACCTCTGACCTACCTAGATCACTAGGCTGGAGGGAGGATGACATCACACCTAGCTTACAAATGCTTTAAAGACCAAGAAGTTGTCATACAACATTTTATGAGGGCTGAACATGTAATAGTTATATTACTATTGGCGGTGGTGGCCTAGCGGTTGAGGTATCGGACCTGTGACTGCAGGATAGCATGTCCGAATCCCAGGTCGCCAGTAGTGCCACTGAGGTACCCTAAGCATGGTACCGTCCCCACACACTGCTCGCCCGGCGGCGTTGTCATGGCTGCCCTCTGCTCGCGCGCGTGTGTGTGTGATGGGTTAAATGCAGAGGTGAATTTCGTTGTGTGCACTGTGTGCTGTGATGTACCCTTTGATCACAATTATAAAAATGTTACTTTCACCTTACATTACACTTAAAATAGAGGACACAAATCAAGCTACAAGCTAATCAGGTGGTGTCTCTGTGAAATAATACGCATGGGCGTAGAGTGAGGAGCGCCTTGCTGACTCGCTTGACATCCCACAGTCCGCCAATCCATGTTCTTTTAGGTCAGTAGGGATATTTGACCAGGGGACGGAGGAGCAGGCGAGAGGAAAATGGAGGAGCTCCGGCTGTCTGAACAGTGTGAACACATTAGGATAAGTGGTTTTGATAAAGTGGTATTGTATCATCGAAGATATATCGATATGGCGATATAGTGTCAAATACATATCTTCTTTAAAAATATATCGATATTAAGATAATATATCGCCCAGCCCTAGATGTACCCTTTGATCACAATGAAAAAAATGGTACTTTCACCTTACATTACACTTAAAATAACAAACAAATCAAGCTACAAGCTAAGGGAAAATGGGGCGGAGGGGCAGCTGTGGTGTAGCGGTTAGGGAGTTGGTCTTGCAATCGGAAGGTTGCTGGTTCGAATTCCACCCTACCCATGGTTGAGGTGCCCTTGAGCAAGGCATCTAACCCCACACTGCTCCAGGGACTGTAAATACCCTGTCAATATCTGTAAGTCGCTCTGGATAAGAGCGTCAGCTAAGTGTAATTTAATGTAAAAGGAAACTGGAGAAGTAGACGCGGGAAAAAGAATGAGGAGGAGGAGAAAAAGACAGGGGGACAGCAAGTAGAGCAGGGAAAGACTAGCCAAAAAGGCGATTGGAAGATTGAAGGTTGACTGATATCCTCAGTTGTAGCCTTTTCCTAATCATGTGACATGTAGGTTAGGGATGATGATGGAGGTGATGATGATGATGATGATGATGATAGTAATGATGATGATAGTAATGATGACAGTGATGAAGATGATGATGGAATGTTAACATTAGTTCCTAATTATGGAGGTGCTCCAGTACCCTATTTACACTGCAATGCCAAAATATGGTCTGTTCTTCATTCAACGTGAAAAGACTGAAAAACATTGAGGACTATATTTCCACTGAATAGTCATCCCACACTCCTACACCAAGACTAAAACGAGACTAAAACACTATTACACATATGCTCATCAGTCAGAGAAATGCAATATTACATAATGTTTCATATACATTTCTATTGTCAAACTACACAAAACATAGTTTTTCTTCCATTTATTTTTCTGCTATTCCTGTTTGTGTTTTTGTTTTTCTCTGACATCCCATAAGGCTTTGCTGAGGAACCCCATTTTTGCTGCGGCCCTGGACCAGCGGCTCAGTGGGACCGGTTTAACCGCTGCGCTCATTGCCAACTTCCTGTACAACGGGCCCCCCGAGGACCGGCCCGCGGGAATGCCAAACTACGACTGGCGCAACGCGTTCAATACCACCAGTCAGATACTGGAGCAGCTGACCGAGTTCATTGGGGTAAGGGATATTCTCTCTCTCTCTTTCTCTCTCTCTCCACTTGCGCGCTCTCTCTCTCTCTCTCTCTCCCTTTCTCTCTTTTTCTGTTTCTGTTTGGAACTTAAGATGGACATCACAAAGTGTATGTGCTGTGCAAACAAGTTGCCGCTGCTGTTATTTAGATAAAAAATGATACATGAGTAATTCTGCTTTTCTTATATAAGTCTATCTATCTATCTATCTGTCTGTCTGTCTGTCTGTCTGTCTGTCTGTCTGTCTGTCTGTCTGTCTGTTTAGATATGATCTATTCACTGGCAGGTCTTTTCTGTTTCTCTCTGTGGTTATGTATTCTGTGTGTCTGACTGTGATCATTGCAAGTCATTTTTTATTTTGATGTCGATACCTGTCCAGCAATTTATAATTCTGAGCAGCCATTCATATTTTGTTCTCTGTTT
>CM050200.1:6935709-6938209 GCA_027475355.1 Coilia nasus
AGTGTCATTAATGCACATGACGTGTCATGGCATGTATGTGACAGGCTTATGTCACCCTTATATAGGCACCTTCAAATAAAGTGTTGCCTTGGTTGCTTGTTCCACCATTGAGAAACCACAGCCAGATGATGTTCCTTTAAAAGTTTGAGACCTACTTCCTGTTTGAGGCGTTCAGAATGAGAAACCTTTCCTATGTTAAATCAGACCAAACATGAAGCAAGAGCAATAGGGTGGCGCTGCAGGATTATGGGTAATGGAATCTTATGCAGTCTGTTTAAATCAACATATTCATTAAAGACCAGCATAGTCTCCTCAGATCTCTCTCTCTCTCTCTCTCTCTCTCTCTCTCTCTCTCTCTCTCTCTCTCTCTCTCTCTCTCTCTCTCTCTAACTCTCTCTCACTCTCTCTGCCATTCTCTCTTTTTGAGAATTCTGCAAGATTTGAATATGAATGGCCGATGCTGTTTGTTACCCAAAACCTCTTTGGATTTCGCCCCGAACAGAGTTGCCTCTGATGGGAAGGCTTTACATAAAACAGTGACTGTGACACATTTACCTGTCAGAAAGCACTGTTTGGTCGATGGTATGATTGTATAGGGGTAATGAGGTGTTTGTTTGTGTGTGCATGTGTGGGTGTGTGTGGTGTGTTTGTGTGCGTGTTGGCTTTGTGTGTGGGCGTGTGTGTTGTATGTTTGAGAGTGTGTGTGTGTGTGTTTATTGTGTGGGTGTGGGTGGGTGGGGGGGGGGGTGGGGTGGGGGTTGGGGTGGGGGGTGGGGGTGGGTGGTGGGAGTGTTTGTGTTGTGTTGTGTGTGTGTGTTTTTGTGTGTGTAAGTGCATGTGTGTGTGTGCGTGTGTGCTTATTTGAGTTCTAAATGGCAGTGTTTGCACCGCAAGGCATTTCAATTAGTTTCTCTGCTTATTGCTTCAACGGTTCATTTTGGATCATATTTTAACTTGTGAAATAAAGACCAATAAATAGCAGTTATTTCGATGTGAATTAGTCTTGGTGATGAAATAGCCTTGTCATCGTCAGATCTCATTAAGTAGGCTCTGAATGCAGGGGGAATTGATGTTGCTTTTCAGTACATGTGACACTGCACTGTTTAAATGGCAGCACCAGTCCGACTTCATTAATTTTAATGTTGTGTGTGTGAATGTGTGTGTGTGTGTGTGTGTGTGTGTGTGTTATGTGTTAGTGTGTGTGTGTGTGTTATGTGTGTGTGTGTGTGTTATGTTAGTGTGTGTGTGTGTTGTGTGTGTGTGTGTGTGTGTGTTATGTGTGTGTGTGTGTGTGTGTGTTATGTGTGTGTGTGTGTGTGTGTGGGTTATGTGTGTGTGTGTGTTATGTGTGTGTGTGTGTGTGTTATGTGTGTGTGTGTGTTATGTGTGTGTGTGTGTGTGTTTGTGTGTATGAGTGTGTGTGTGTGTGCATGCATACAGTACGTGCACATGTTTGTATATGTGACAGCGTGTTTCGGTCCCAAGACACTGCATAATTGTCACCACGACTTGTCACTGTCACAGACAAAGCTGTTTTTAATGACACGCAAAATGCACACACCAGGAAACGACACACGTTAAGTTGTAGTGCTGTCTTCTGAGTGCTTTCAAGAACTCCAATCAAGGAGAGATATAGACAGCATTTACATAGCTGCAGTGTTTTCCAGACACACCCAATCCAGATGCCACCTCCGCAGGGACTGTGGGAACCATACTGCATACATTTAGTTACTATAGATAGGGAAAAAAATCAAGTCGTTCATTTAGTCAGTGAGTCTTCATAAAGTTTCTGTCTGCTTGAAGTAACACTTTGTAAAAATTAGTGGTGGGCATAGATTAATTTGTTTAATCTAGATTAATCTAGATTAATCATAAAATTAATCTAGATTAATCTAGATTAAAATGGCTCATTTGAATTCTGCCGAAGGCATTCAGAATATGTGTGCTACCTAAATAATGACTAGAAGTAAGTCTTTGAGAACGGGTTTCTTAAGCCAGGTGGCACAGTAGACCAGGGGCTCATCTCCTGTTTCCAAAATGCATCACTAACTGCTTGAAAAAGCTGTTCTACTTTGATACTTGGTGATGGAAATAAATCATGTTCAATAAAATGTACTTGTGTTTACTAGCTGTTTATTTAGTTAAACATGAACTAAATGAAACATGAAACATGGATTTTGAACTGTAAGCCTACATAAGAAGTTGTGATGAACTGTTTACAGTCAGTAGCTTTGTGTCAATCAGTCCAAGCTCTATTTCTCCTTCTTCCACCAGTCACTTAGGCAAACCAGCTTGTTCACATTTTCTGGTGGCAAAGTAGATCTCCTTTTCTGCACAATATGGCCTGCTAAAGAAAAAGTCTCTCGCATGGGACAGTTGTGGCAGGAGTCCCCTTCAGTTCAATTCGGCTAAGTATACATCCGCATTAAAATATAGAGGTAGGGTATACATCCGCGCTAAAATATCAAGGTGAAAGCAGAAAGTGTTGAGGAAGGGAGCC
>CM050200.1:6943209-6970709 GCA_027475355.1 Coilia nasus
GAGTATGATCATGATAATAATAATAATAATAATAATAATAGTCTTTGCTTGTATAGCCAATTTCACACAAAGTATGTAGTTCAAAGGGCTTCAACACTTTGGCAAAGTACCACAGGACAGACATACATATGGCAAGCTTTGTCGGAGTCCAGTAGCACCAGAGAAATCCTCCAGGGCACTGTGGAGAGCTCCAGTAATGTCCTCCGTGGTTCCCAACTGCCAGGCTGGTAGAAGGAAAGTCTCTGAGTGTTCGAGAAGTGGAGTCCCTCGGCCGGGGTTGGTAGGGGGAAAGTCTCTGAGTGTTCAAGAAGTGGAGCCCCTCTGCCGGGGTTGGTAGGGGGAAAGTCTCTGAGTGTTCGAGAAGTGGAGTCCCTCTGCCAGGCTGGTAGAAGGAAAGTCTCTGAGTGTTCGAGAAGTGGAGTCCTTCTGCCGGGGTTGGTAGGGGGAAAGTCTCTGAGTGTTCAAGAAGTGGAGCCCCTCTGCCGGGGTTGGTAGGGGGAAAGGGGATCTACATTGAGGCATGCCATTGTTCTGTAGCTCCACACACTAGAGAATAAACAAGAAATAGAGCATGATGTCCTGTAAATTCAAAGCAATTTTGATTTCCTGTCATTCATGAAATGACTTAGAATTTTTGTACTATTTATACTTCCACCATAGACTTAACATTGAGCATTACCACATCACAATATGGTCGTTAAGCACTTAGAATCCTTTGCTTGGTGTTCACACCAGCTGCAGCAATTCAACTCTCACAGGATTTAAGCACAGGAGCTACATACCTGTATGTCAGCTACATATGTCAGCTCTTTCCTCTGACCACAACTGTTTCACTATTTAGCTATTTAAACTATTTAACTGTTCAGCCATGTCAAACTGTTTACTGTCATCAACGATGTCTACAGCCGACTACATTAAATTATTTAACTACCTAGAAACCAACATGGCAACCATTACACTAAAGCAACTATGTCAGTTTCCATAGCAACCTTAATGATTATCTTGCATTTGCACTGTTCATCATAGCAACTAACATTGTTACCTTAGTAACAGCCTAGCAATCACTTCCTAGTTTACACCAGTTACAGTTTCCATGTACTGTGTAATTCCCTGGAATGATGTTCTCTAGTTATAATGAACATTTTATGCAGCTTTCCTGGTGTGAAGTGAAGCTGAAAATCCCTGAATCACGGGCCGGTGTATTATGAAGGTGGGAGAGATGCATTATGGGAATAAAGGATTTCACTTGCCCCACACATGCAAAAGGAGTCACCACTCACAAAGCTCTGGGACCTCACTAATGACGTTATCCATCACACAAACATTTACTGTCCCTTTAGAAGATGGGGTGGGGGGAAATGCTTTCTCATTTTCCCTTTTCCTCTATCATGTTGGAGTTTCTTTGTGTTGTTTTTTTATGTCTTTTCCAGCCCAGTTATGTGGGCAGGGGGTCAGCATACATGTTTAATGTAAACATTGTTTTTTTTTTTTTTATTACACTTAGCTGACACTCTTATCCAGAACGACTTACACATATTTGCAGGGTTTCAGTTACAGTCCCTAGAGCAGTGTGCCCTTACCTTGCTCAAGGGCATCTCAACCATGGGTGGGATTCGAACCGGCAACCTTTCGATTGCAAGACCAACTCCCTAACGAACTAGGTCACAGCTACCCACTTTTTTTCTAAGTTAACAAAACAAATGTGTGTAGAAACATAGATGACATCATGAAAATAGCCACCAAATGCAAAACAGGACATGTGCAATATAAGAAATCTATGAAAATAAAATTGACCTAGTGGTTAAAATGTAAAAAAAAAACAGATATTGAAAACGGTATTGATTGAAAATGACATGAGCATGGAGGGAAATCTGTCTCATTTCTACAGTAACCGCCATGGAATGTTTATCTACTTGCTTATCTCCTCGTTCAGTGGTCTGTTCTGTTGTGTGGCGTGGTTGTCTTGGAAACATCTGCATGTCCAAGGACAAGGAGGGTGGAGATAGTGTCCACATTTAGCTAAAGAACTACATGCCCTTATCGGCCAAGTGGCAATCAACCAGATTGCAATCATTTTCCATGGATTTTCCAAAACGCTTCAGAACCACCAAGCACCCACCCCTTTCCCCCCGCCCCCTTAACCCCCTCCCCACCATCACCATCCTGAGGGTCAGACAGAGAGCAGTGATGACTTGTTTAGCTTTAGCTTTCCATATATTTAAGAGACTTGTGGTTGTGTATGTAAGGATACTCCATCCTCATCCACCAATCCAAATATCCAAATAAAAAAAAATGGAGGATCTTATGTCACTTAGCAACATGCAAACAACCTTGACCTTGATGTCCAGCAAGCACTTTTTAAACGCTCAGGTTTTGGAATACTAGAGAGGCTTTTCGAAGGCTCATAAAGCATCTCTGTGTGAATGGCCTCCAACACTGGATTGGATTTCTATTAGAGTATGCGTACGTCTGTGTAAGTGAGTGCACTGCACCCCCATCCACCGATCCCTGCCTAAGACAACAACAGACAGAGGTCTGCACTGTGCTCTCTCATCTCAAAATCGGCTCATGATGCTGCTTTGTGATGGCATTTGGAACGGCAAAATCGGTGGAATATTTCTTGCTCTCGCTCTCTCTCTCTCTCTGTCTTTGTTTCTCTCTCTCTCTCTCTCTTTCTCTCTCTCTCTGTCCGTCTGTCTCTGTCAGTCTGTCTCTCACTCGCTCTCTTTCTGTCTTTGTTTCTCTCTCTCTTTGTCTCTCTCTCGCTCTCTCTCTGCTGTCTCTCTGTCTTCGTTTCTCTCTCTCTTTCTCTCTCTGTCTCTCTCTCTTTCTCTCTCTCTCTGTCTATCTCTGTCTGTCTCTCTCTCTCTCTTTTTGTTTCTCTCTTTCTCTCTCTCTCTCTTTGTCTGTCTGTCTCTCTCTCTCTCTCTCTGTCTCTCTGTCTTTAATAGAATGACATTTCCTCTTTGTTTCTTTCTCTGTCTCTCTGTTTTGTTGTGATTTATCTGTCTCTCTGCCAGCTGAGCTGAGCTGACATGGATGAGGCTATGAAACCTGTCTGTCTATCTGTCTCTCTACTAACTGAGCTGAGCTGAGCTGACATGGATGAGGCTATGAAACCTGCCTGTCTATCTGTTATATGCGATGCATGCCATTGGCCGCACCCCCTCCCCCCCACCCCCTCCCCACCCCACCTGTGAAAAACAAAAGGATTAATGATCACACAGAGATGAATGAGAGCTATAAAGCACTGCAATACCCCAGGTCCCACAGCCATTTACTCTTTCCACCCTCCCCACCCCCATCACCCCCCGCATAGCCACTGGGCCTTCAACATTAATTATTAACTCTCAAAAACTGTTATTTCATTCATAAATAATTGAGAGTGGGATTGCAAAGGGATGATGCACAAAAGGTTCAATGAAGCATGAGCAAAAAAGGTCTGTTCTCTGCAAGTGGTTTTTATCCTTTTTTTTTTACTTCTATTTTATGTTTTCCTCCTCAGAAATTCAGTCAGGAATGCAGTGAGAGGCTATCCACATTCCAACATTCTAGCGCCAAGCAGAGAGGGCCATTTTTCAGTTTTAGAGAAATAGTCCCTAATCTGAATTTAAAATGTAATTTAGACATCCATTTTTGTTTATCCATTTGTTTCCATCTTTGTTCATCCATTCCGCAGATAAGTCATTTGCATTTTTTTACCTGAAGGGGAGACATAAATGGATGATTACAATTAAAGTAAGAGTGATATGTAGACGCTACAATTACAAGGAAGCATATTTTATCTCATGTGCAGTCGAGCACCAGTTAGAGATCCAGCACACATATTGATATATTAAATGGCAGCCACAAAAAAGCTCCTAGGCATTTGGTGAAAGTACAAGTGTTCTGATGACATAATGATTCACTGAGTTGTTTTCAGCACTCCTCTCTTGTGGAAAGACAAGGATTCTTTTATCTTACTTAGCGGACTTTCCCCCCGAACACCGGGGCGAGCTCCAGCGGGTCCTCCATCTTGTAGCCCATGCTATTACTAATGGCCCCGGCTCCAGGCATCCCAACCTGCAGAAACTCAATTTTGGGAGGGACAATAACCCCGCCACCCCAAAGTGAAACTTGCGAAGGAAATTAAATATTGCTTGTCAAAAACTCAACAGCCTAGTAAGACAGACAGAGGTCATCTGTTACGTCTGCAAAAATACTACACGGGACTATTGATTCTCTCACTCTCACTCTCCCTCCCTAAAGAAATTTGCACAAATTGTGGGAGATTTTGTATTAATTACTATTGCTTATATTATTTATTAGGCAAGGCAAGGCAAGTTTATTTGTATAGCGCATTTCATACACAATTCAATGTGCTTAACAAAAAAAGACAATATATAAAAGCATGAAGGATAAAGTAAGTGTAAAAGCATAAAATATAAAAAAAGTGTAAAAGCATAAAAGTAAAAAATGTATGTGATAAATAAAACATATAAAAGCATAAAAACACACTAAAATAAGTATAAAATTAGTAAATCAGTTTGGTCTCAGTCTAGATTTAAAACTGCCAAAAGTAGGAGTATTTTTTATGTCTTCTGGAAGTTGGTTACTTAGTCCGGGAGTCGCTTTTTAAATGCGAGAGGCTTGTGGTGATCGCGGGAGACGTGGGATGTCTGCAGCTCTGTCTGGGCCTGGATCATCTATGCGATTAAACCTCAGATACCTTCCACTCATTTTGCCCCTGTACTTGGACCGAACTCGTTCACCATACGTACATCCCTAGGAAACCTACTGCGTGTTGTTCCTTTACAGTAATTTCCATGAAGAGTGAGGGGGTTTAACCCTCGTCCCAAGCACACACACACACACACACACACACACACACACACACACACCCAAACATTATCTTTCCCACCATATCCACTGACCTTGCCCAAGGTGGGGGTCAGTAACAGGCCGTCGATGTTCCCTGTCACCACCGTAATCGATCTCAGTTCTCTCATCTTGCATCTCATCCTTCCAAGACTCGACTACGACTACCCTCAACTACCCTTTTTCCTGTTCTGTGTTTTTGGCAGCATCTGAGGTAAAACTGTTAGCCCTTTCCTGCATGTTTCTGGATTGTCTAGGGTTGAAGCATTGTCCATGTATCACCTGTGTACGGTGGTAGCCTCTGAGGTAAAACTGCTAACCCACCTCCCACATGTTTTTTGGCATTGTGGGAGGTCAAGCTGTTAGCCTTCCTGCCACCCACATGCTTTGGGTAGGCTCTTAGGTCAGACCACTTGCGGTTTACCCTCTGTGTGTTTTGGTACCCTCTGAGGAAAAACCACCGGCTATTTACCACCTGCAGGGTTTGGTAGGCGCTGACCTCCTAATCCTGGCCATTGGCTTGGAAAACAAACGGAAGGGCAGCAGAAAAAAAAAAAAAAAAAAAAAAAAACGTAAACAGAAAAAAACACAAACTGGCAGACACTCAATCTATCCAGTAGTTGAGCAGTGGCAAGCTGTGTATCTGCAAAGGCAGAAGGTAGAAGTCTTTTATTGTCATTTTACAAGTAAAGTGAGGTCTAGTCAGTGCACCAATTCCTGGCTTTTAAAAGCAAAATTTATATATTGAACATTTTGTTTTAAAAATATCCTGTATATAGATTAATATACCAAATTTTATAAATAACGAACAGAAGCAGTATTGGAGAACTTATGTTGAAGAAATGGCTTTTGGTACGGCAGTTAGCTGCTGTGGTCTTGGTGTTAGCTGGCTAATTCTGTATTCCAGACACATATGCGCAGAGTCTAGGTTCTGGGAGCAAATGGGTGTTAAGACGGTGATTGCAAATGGTGTGAAGTAATTACTTTCATGGACAGGGTGGTTTTTAACAAATCAACTGAAACAAATTTTAATGAACTTGTGTTAGACAGAGGGCTTTCGGTGACTCCACAACTCCTCAGATATTGCTTGAACTGGCAAAACAAAACATCTTCATGTCTTTACATGACATTAATTATTATTAATATTGTTTTGTTGAATCCAAACTCATATTCCCCACTTTACAAATGTTACATTTTATTGTGTTCAGCTGTAGCACCATGAACTGCTTAATCAGTAGATGGCTGCTAAAAATTGTGTCGCAAATGCACTGTATCTGCGAATGTCATTGAGTTTAAAGCTAACGTCTCTCAGTTATTTAAAAAAAAGGCCTTCGTTTAGTGCACGGCCATGATTTGGCTGTTATTCATGAAACTGAAATTAAGTGGGTTTAAATTTTTTTTTCCTTTTTTGCATAAGGTTAAGGCCATGGTTATGCTGCGTACTGTATGAAAAGGAAGCTAGGTGTAGCCTCAAGCCTATTGTGTTCCTTGTAGTCGGTAGATTAATGGAGGCCGATTACTCAAAAGCAAAGGACAGCAAGGATGTGTGTGTGCATAACACTGGAACATGAAGCACTTTGCTAAGCAGAGAAAAAGAAAAGAGGACTGAACTGCCAAGGCTGCATCTTTGTTTACATGTCTTATGTAACCTTGGAGATGTGCCGGGTTCTTAGTTTATTCTGACAGTTGTGTAGTCTTCCTGTGTGTTTTAACGCACCACATGCATTGCGACATGTGCTAAAGGTTCCCATCTGAGGCTGGTAGTGTGGCATCTTAAACTCTGTGCAGGTAAAGATGTTTAGCTTGTTAGTCATGTCAGTGAATTTGTATATATGTTTATCTATATTTTGGAAGTCTGTTTCTGTCTGGAAGTTTGAGTGCATCTTAAATTCAACACATATGCAGCACTCCTGACTCCAAACCCTCTGAAATGTAGTTTACTCACAATGCATAATTAATGATGAATAACATTTAATGATGATATGAATTACCTTGAGCTGAGGAGAAAGCCTCACAATTGCCCACTGCAATATTAGAAATCACACACAGTCCTGCAACGCAGCATCTCCTGGTGCCAAAATAATTTACCGAATCAATTTGTTACTCCATATAATGACAGGAAGGGATCACTTTTCAGTTTGTTTTCTGTTGTTGTGTCACCTCTTTGGCCCAATCTGAAAAGGGATCCTCCCAGGTGACTACCCCGGCCTTCCTGTTCGGATCAACAGTTCCCCTAAATGAGAAACTGGACGCGTTGCCAACTCGACCGGGTGACCTCAGTGACCTTGCTGTCACAGCTGTGGCTGCCACCAACGTGTGATGACAGACCTCGAATCTAGTTAGAGAAAAAGGAAGGTGAACGTGGACAGCAGGAGGGAGGGAGACAGTGTGAGAGAGAGAGAGGGCGAGAGAGAGAGAGAGAGAGGGCGAGAGAGAGAGAGGGCGAGAGAGAGAGAGAGAGAGAGAGAGAGGGCGAGAGAGAGAGAGAGAGGGCGAGAGAGAGAGAGAGAGAGAGGGTGAGAGAGAGAGAAAGAGAGAGAGAGAAAGAGAGGATGAATGGATGAAGGATCACTGTGAGGAAAATAAAAAAAAAATACCAGCACAGGTAAACAGATGTAGCGAGCGAGGTAAACAAACACCAAAATAACAACAAAATAACAACCAGGTGACAGAAAAATGAGTCACGCAGAGGGACAAGGTTATAGCAAGCCAGCGGCATGTACACGCAAGAGAGGGGAGGGAGAAAGGGATGAATGGGGAGAGATGAAAGAAAAAAAGACAAAAGAACAGGAGAGGAATGCTGTTGTGGAGAATGAAAGCAAGAATGGATTGTTTTTTTTGTTTTTTTTTTTGTGACATCCAAGCTCAGACAGAGACTTGTGAACGGGGAAGGGCAAATGTACTAACTCAAGAAGCCAAGGCAAGGCAAGCTTTATTTCTGTAGCATATTACATGTCCACAGAGACAGTCTGAAAGTTCTTCACATAGTTGTCATTCAAAAATAAGTTCATAGAAGTGCATAGACATAAAATGGTGATGTGGTGATAGTATAGTTCTAGTTCTAGAAGTAGCAGTAACAAGCGGTAATAGATCACATTGTTCAGGTAGCAGAAAGTACAGTAAGGTAATGAGTAAAAGTGAAAGTCAGTCTTGTTGGTCATTGTGATCACAAAACACAGTGCACACAATGAAATTCAACATCTGCCTTTGCCTATCACACCCATAAGTAGGGAAACACTCACATAGCACTCCGTATAATGAGAGGACAGGATCACTTTTCAGTCGCTGTGTCACCTCTTTGGTTAAAGCAACACTAAGTAGTTTTTTTCAACCTCGAAATTATGTTTCCAAAATCGATTTCCGTGGTTCGTCAACATCACTAAAAACACTTCTGAATTCGCTTTGCAGCCCTCCATGGGCCAGAAACGCACTAAGCAAGTTTAAAGGAGTGGAGCGTCTCTCTGTAGTTCTCTTTGAGAGAGAATTCCACTTCCAACCTGTAGGGTGACCGAAGACGGACACTACTTACAGTAGTATTGCTTTAAGTGAAAGTCTCCCATTTTTTTAAGTGAAAGTCTCCCATTTCTGTCATTGTGATCACACGGCACAGCACAGCACACAGTGCACACAACGAAATTTAACCTCTGCATTTAACCCATCACACATGTGAGCAGGGGGCAGCCATGACAACGGCGCCCGGGGAGCAGTGAGTGGGGACGGTACCATGCTCAGGGTACCTCAGTGGCACTACTGGCGATTTGGGATTCGAACCTGCGATCCTTGCGGTCACAGGTCCGATGCCTTAGCCGCTAGGCCACCACTGCCGGCAGTCACACTTTATTTGGGCAGTCCAACAGATGGTTTCTCTAGACTGCTTACAGATAAAAATGCAACGTTAGGGACAAAGACATAGAGCCCCACAAGCAGCATTGTGTGTGCTGTGAGCTACAGTAAGCTGTCTGGCTCCATTAGGAACTTTTTGGATCAGGTTCGAATGTGTGGCCATTACTCCTAAGTAGTACTAGATAAAGACACTCACGGGAGTTTTTGGAAGGCTTTGCCGAAATTGCTATTGATTTCCGATTCTGCTTCCAGAAGGAGTTTTTTTTTATTTTTTATGCAGAACTAATTAAAGCTATTTAGTGCTCGTGCTTCAAACAAACTCACCACTTCGTAATTCTAAGAGCTGTACAAGGAAAAACAGTAAAGAAAAAAAAACAGTGCTTTTATTTTGTGATGGCCTCTTGACACTGAGAATGTATTGCTGTCATTATTTACATACATATAGATTTTTGAGGAAGAAAATACAGCCACAAACACACACGCACACACACACACACACACACACACACACACACACACACACACACACACACACACACACACACACACACACACACACACACACACACACAAAAGAAAATAGCCTTAAATGACTTTTGATGATCTGAATCTCTGAGTTCTCATCTCATGTGTGGTGTCATGTGAAGAGATGTCACACTTAAAAGTCAGATTTCAAAGAGATCCACGGTGAAAATTGTGTGTGTGTGTTATTCCAGTGGTGCTGGCTGCTAAAATACCGTAAAAGACATGTTGTTTCTGAAGACCTCCCTTAGCATAGAGAGTCTAATCTGTGATGTAAGTAGTGAGTTATTACTAGAAATGTATAGTATAGAGTGCAACAAAAAAAAGCACCATAATAGTGGTGAAAATGGACATGCTTAAAATGTCAATAGAATAGAAAAACCCATGTAAAAAAAAGATATAAATAGAAACTAAAATGAACAAAAAAGACACTTTTAATGTATGAAATAATGAACCATAAATCAGGAGAAAGAAAAATCAATAAATCAAGAAAAAAGCTCAAGAAGTAAGAAAGAAAAATAAATAAAGAAAGACAGAAAGAAGAAAGAAAGAAAGAAAGAAAGAAAGAAAGAAAGAAAGAAAGAAAGAAGACTAAAAGTACATTTTTAAAAAGTTACTTTTAAAGTAAGTTACTGAGGTGAAGTGTAAAGAGAAGATAAAAAGTTAGGATGAAAGGAAGAGCAGGTATAAGCCCTTGTGGGGCATTGTGTGAGTGGCACAGACTGATAAGAGTGTGAGCAGTGGAGAGGGGCCTGTAAAAGACTCCTTCTCATCAGCTAAATGGGCCTCGCTCTCGCCCTCACTCTCACTCTGCCCGACTGGGTTGTGCTGTAATCTGCAATTAATATGAGGTGTGGGCCCTGCCATGTTATATTGACTTTAAAAGTGCTTTTATCCTCCCTGGGGAGGCGTGTGTGAGACGTGCTGCGTCACACCCCCATTCCTAAAGCCTGTGTGGGACTATTAGTAGCCTTGTCTGCTACGCTAAATCATTACAAAGTGTGAAGATGCTCCCCTCAAGCCACCATGCCCACACCCCACACTGCCGATAAAAAAGGAGACAACAAAATAGATAGATGAAAAACAAGAATAAAAAAAAAAAGTATGGAGTAATAAAACATGTGGATGATTTGTGATTCAAAGCCACACTGCCGTGTGCCGGTCCCCCATCTTATTTCCCCTCTCTGCTAAGAGACGTTGCCACGGCAACCACGAGAGTGGCCGCTCTGCCAATCATGATTAGCCAAAACGTCGATGTCTCCTGACTCATGCTGGAGTCCCTCCACGAGTCCCATCACTTCTCCACAATTTTCTTCCTTCCTCTTCTCTCTGCTTCGTCACCCACCTAAACAAGCATGCGAAATGGAGGAGAAAGGAGCTTGGTCTGCGGAAAGAGTGAAGAGGTGTTTTCTCAGAGAGATAGCAAAACAGACAACAAACACATACAGGGCAAAACGTGATCTGATGAATTCTTAATACCCACAGAGTTCTGCACTATACAGAAAAAAGCTCCCTAAAATCTAAAATTCCCAAATAAATATCTTCTTTGAAAGCTACATTACCTTGTGCAAGCATGGCCGAAGCAGAAAGTTAGTCCTGAGTAGAGTAGATCTGTACTTACAGTGCACACACTTAATTGATACACGAAATCCATAAATCGTCAAGCATTGAGTGACTTTGATGCATTGGGCACGCTCGACAATAAAGTGTGTGCACAGCACTTTGTATCCCTGGCTGGCTCGCCAGGAAAAGATATCGACATGACATTTGGGTGGCCTTATGAAGGCCCGTTTAATATAGTCCTTTTGTTTGGTAACAGCTACCCATCATGCATCAGTGTGGCCCATGACACGACTTTAATAAATGGGCGAGTAAGCGAGCGTGTGAGGAGGACGACGACGGTGCGCCGTCTCAAAGGGGTTTACTGCAACATATACAGGCTCTTGTATAACGCTGCCCTGCCAAATCCATAAAACACAAACCCTGTGTGGGCGATCTTTGATTACACATCCTCTGTTGAGCCAAAATTGCCCAGGGGCCATCAGTTTACACAAACTGACATTTGCTTTGTCAATATATTATTTTTCCCCCTCTTTTTTATTCGTGAGAGTGCTCTGTTGAACGGATACAAATCTGGTAATGTATTCACAGGGTTGGTGCGTCACTGTGTCCTGAGAGTAAGCTGAAATCACCATAATGGTGTTCTATACATACACCGAACATATAGCCACACAACAACTCAAATGCCCTTGGCAATAGAAAAAAAAATAGCAGATTGAAAAAAAAGTGTTATATTAACAGAGCGAGGATTTAGTTTATGAACAGCTGTTGTACAACAACTCCCTGGATGTTGCGTTTCATGTAAGGCATGCATGTGTTTGAGTCATCAGTGAAGTGAAGGGTGTTTACATGTATGTCCATGGATGTGCTGCTTGTGTTGAAATGTGCTGTTCTTGGGAGTGGAGGGGCCACTAGGGAGTCTGCCTCTTGAGTTCATTCGCATGGAATTAATACATCCAATAATACATACACACACACACACACACACACTCACACACATACATACAAAGTGTATGCACAAACATATAAGCACATATGCAGATGAACGTTCAAGTACAAACAAACACACACACACACACACACACACACACACACACACACACACACACACACACTTGTGTGTGCTCACCATATTTAAAAGGCCGTAAGTTAATAATACATAACTGACTGGCGGTAAGTCCATTCTCCCATATCTCTCCCATATCTCTCCCATATCTCTCCCATATCTCTCCCATATCTCTCCCATATCTCTACCTCTCTCTGCCTGTCAACGCTGACACCTTCTAGTTGATGGCCTCCACCCAAACCCACTCATTCTTCCTTCCTTTCTTCCTTCCTTCCTTCCTTCCATCCATCCATCCGTTCCACCTTTCATCATTTTATATTGCATCTGTCTATCAACGGTGACACTTCACGGTTCCTGTGTTAGTGTGTCTGCATGCAACAACATGTAATAGTATGTACTTACACTGTACATACCTAACACTAACAATAATCCTAAGCCTATGGTACAGTGTAAGTACATAATGGTGCATATTGTTACACACTTTGTCACACTGTACTGAATTGGGGCAGCAAAGTAAAGTGCAACCTTGTCAACTTATGAACTTATGAAGTTTCAGACCTTCAGTATGAATGGTTCAGGTCAATTCAGTTTAACTCAACTCAATTAAACTCAGTGAAACTCAATTCAAGCTTATCTAGTGCGTTAACAAACTACGCAAACGATCTCAGGCACTTTACAGTGCCCAGTTTGGAGTGGAATAAGATCCCTTGAGAGAGGGACACGGCACAAGGACAATTTCCTTTTAATTTTTTTATTATTATTTTCCTTTGGGTATTTCTTTTTTCATATGTCTATTTTTGTGTTAAACAGGAAGTAACCTTGAGCAGAACCCCGGCTAATATAACGGTGTTAGGATATGTGGGTGAGGGTTGAGTGGGTGGGGTGTTGTGGTGCCTACTGTATCTACTGAAGGGCTTTGCACAGACACATTGGGATGATGATTGTGTATGCATAATATATGCAAATATCCACACAATATGAATGCATCTATCTATCTATCTATCTATCTATCTATCTATCTATCTATCTATCTATCTGTCTGTCTGTCTGTCTGTCTGTCTGTCTGTCTGTCTGTCTGTCTGTCTGTCTATCTATCTATCTATCTATCTATCTATCTATCTATCTATCTATCTATCTATCTATCTATCTATCTATCTATCTATCTATCTATCTATCTATCTATCTATCTATCTATCTATCTATCTATCTATCTATCTATCTATCTGCCTGCCTGCCTGCCTGCCTGCCTGTCTGTCTGTCTGTCTGTCTGTCTGTCTGTCTGTCTGTCTGTCTGTCTGTCTGTCTGTCTGTTTGTCTGTCTGTCTGTCTGTCTGTCTGTCTGTCTGTCTGTCTATCTATCTATTCAGTCTGTCCGTTAGTCTGTCTTTCTACCTGTCGATCTGTTTGTCCACTGACCCATCTATCTATCTATACATCCATCCATCATCCATCCACTCAAACTCAAACCCAGCATCATCTCCACAATCTATCTATCTTTCTGTCTGTCTGTCCATCAATCTGTTTGTCAATCTGTCCATCAATCTGTTTGTCCACTGACCCATCTATCTATCCATTCATCCAGCTTCATCTCCAGTATTGGAGGCATCTTGCCCATGTTCCTGGTGCTGGCCTTCATGTACACGGTGTGCGTGACCATCAAGGGGCTGGTGCTGGAGAAGGAGACCCGCCTGAAGGAGGTCCTGAGGGCGGTGGGAGCGCGCAATGGCGCCCTCTGGTTCGCTTGGTTCACAGAGAACATGGTGCTGCTCACCGTGCCCTGTGCGCTAATCAGTGTTATGATCAAGGTCAGTTACCGTAACAACGCCCGCCTAACGGCCGGCTAGCCAGCCGAATCGAATCGGTGGGTCGGTCGGTGTCGATCTCCGTCGATCTGTCTGTCGGTCAGTCGCGCTGCCAATAAAGAAATGAAACGTGGGAAACCCAGTAGAGTAATCATCCGACTGGGTTCTGTGGGGTGGTTCTGATTCTAACCGCCTACATGCTAATCGGTGCTAAGATCTGTTACAGCTAGCCAGCTAGCCAAAAGTGGCTTGAGAAAGTAAAAGTCCTGCCATGTTTTCCCTTTTGCCTGTGTTCCTAACACAGGTGATTTCACCAATTAGCCCATCTACAGTACCTGGCTAAAGAGTTGTGCTAATTCGGATCAGCCAGTTTTACTGAATTGTGGCAACAAATGTGTGGCAGGACTTTCTGAACCTGGCATGTCTGCCTCTGCAGGCTAGCTAGTTGGTCTCTGTTTCTCCGTCGGTCCTGTCGGCCACAGATGAAGAACAGGGGGAACCCAAGAACCCCGGAGGGGAACAGGGGGAACTCAAGACAGTAATTGTCTGACTGGGTCCTGTGGGTCTGGCGGGTCAGGTTCTGATCACTGCTGAATCCGGGCTAAACTTAATTGAAGCACAGGAAAGATAACAGATCTCCAAGCCTCACCAACAACCGAGTTTAACATTAGAGTTTTTTACTGGAACTGCTGTTACAGTTGGTTCCTATTTAAGTCCTATTTAAGTTTTACTGCCTAAAGATTTTATTCTCTAATGTATTCATGAGCACGGACAAACCATGGACGTAAATTAATGTTAAACACTAGGGTGCAGGGCTTGTTCAACAGCAATGAATTATACTTTACATCGAGGGTCTTTTTTAAACTGTACTCAGGACATTAATATTTAAAAAGCCATTAACATCAGCATTGAGCTGAATTTCAATTACAGAAAGAAAATATATCAACTGATTTTCTTAATGGTTCACCAAGTAATGCATTCAGGAAATTAACGACAGTAATGGAACTATCAAGTGAACTATTACATGTTTGCTTTTCTTTGCCTGATACAGGAGAATGTTGGCAAAGAGTAGTCATGCCTAGTCATTCATAAATTACCTCAGCGGTTTAGTATATTTACTTACCTATTAAAGCCACTTAATAAACAATAAGTCAGTCCAAATGATTCCCTGTAAGGTATTTTGGCAGGGGAGGGCAGTCACCTCATTTTCAAACAAAACAAAACTGAAGAAAATATATGATTGTTGGCAATGCGATGAGGTCTGTTGTTTTTTTCTGTGAGTGTGCTGAGGTACAATAATTGCTGCAGAATTGATCTCTGAAATGAATTGTGTCACACATGAACTAGTGAACTTTAAATCCAAACATAAAAAGTGGGTGATTATGCTAATTGATTACTGCTCCATTAAATCTGCTTGCTCTTTTGCTTAAAAAAACAATCTTTGATTACTGTTTGTAAAAATTGGTTCCTGTGATGTAAATGACCGAGATTTTTTTTTTTTTTTTTTTGACTACCCAGACTTCAGTGTTCATCTTACTGTTCCGTCATCTTTCCCTGCCCTTTGTTTCCCTTAAAATATTTTACTCTATCTGTCTCATGGAAGACCAGTGGCCTTCTTTTGGAGAAGATGCGTCTTCCTGTGTTTGCATTAAGTGATTCTGTGTGGACCTTCAGTCTTAAAAGGACAGAGATGATTACAGGCCAGAGGCCTTAGGTCTGGGGCATTTCATTCTAGCAAAAATAAATAAATAAATAAATAAATAAATAAATACATAAATAAATAAATAAATAAATAAATAAATAAATAAATAAATAAATAAATAACAATATGCATACACATATACACACTTGTATTTGTGTGTGTGTGTCTGTGTGTCTGTGTGTATTACGAAATACATACATAGATTATATATTTAAATTCTATTCTACCACATTTTGGTGAAGTTGCCCCCATTAGGTGTGTTTTTGACACCTCATTTTAACCGATAAGCCTCTAAATGTCTTGACAGTGTTAAGCTTAAGGGAGAGACAAACGTGCTGTTGGCCTTGCAGCACATTAAAATAATTTATTGTTTTCCACTGTCACTGTCCCATTAGGGAGACTTAGGCTCTGTCCAAAATGTTCACTCATTCCCTACAGTAGGGCACTACATAGGGTGTGAGTTATATTGATGTGTTCCCTACTGTACATAGTTTACTATATGGTGAACGGGTGAACGTTTCGAATTCGGCCTTAGACTTATTGGCGATTATGTTATGGGCGATTGACCTTTCCGCCCCATTTTATCGCTGTCAGACAAACACTGTTCTTCCTCTTTTGGAGTGACAGACAGGGAAAGCCTCAGTGTCCCGCTCTTTTTTTTTTTTTTTTTTTTTTTTTTTTTTGAGAAAAGCACAGCGTCATTTACACAAATAAAAACCCTGACAGCCGAATGAAATGGAAAGGAATCGTTTCTCATTAGGGTGGGCCTAATCCATTTTTCGCAGTCTAATTGGAAAAAATCTTCCCGGTAAGTAAAATTTACATTTGAACAGCTGGACAAAATGTTATTTCCCCATCAGCCTAATACGCCGTCCGGTGAGCAACAATTTGTAAACATTAATAATGCTAAATTGAGTTAGCGGGGTTGCCTTTGCATCAGAGGAGGAAGAGGAGGGAGGAGGGGGAGGAAGAGGAGGATGAGGATCAGTGTTGAGTGACTGCGTGCCCGCGAGCTTGAATCATGAGCGAGGCTTAAATGATGATTTCACGCAGCTCTTTGGTGCATTAATGTGCTGTTGAAGAGCTGTGGTAATTACAGCCAGCGTGGCATATGGCCCACGGTGGAGTGTCGGCAGTGCCGGCAGCTCTCACACCTGCCTCGCCAGTCTGAACACATCACACACGTCTGCCTCGCCAGTCTGTACACGACACACGTCTGCCTCGCCAGTCTGAACATGACACACGTCTGCCTCGCCAGTCTGTACACATCACACACGTCTACCTCGCCAGTCTGTACACGACACACGTCTGCCTCGCCAGTCTGTACACGACACACACGTCTGCCTCGCCAGTCTGTACACGACACACGTCTGCCTCGCCAAACTGTACACGACACACGTCTGCCTCGCCAGTCTGAACACATCACACACGTCTGCCTCGCCAGTCTGAACACATGACACACGCCTGCCTCGCCAGTCTGAACACATCACACACGTCTGCCTCGCCAGTCTGAACACATGACACACGTCTGCCTCGCCAGTCTGAACACATGACACACGTCTGCCTCGCCAGTCTGTACACGACACACAAGTCTGCCTCGCCAGTCTGTACACGACACACACGTCTGCCTCGCCAGTCTGTACACGACACACATCTGCCTCGCCAGTCTGTACATGACACACGTCTGCCTCGCCAGTCTGTACACATCACACACGTCTGCCTCGCCAGTCTGAACACATGACACACGTCTGCCTCGCCAGTCTGAACACATCACACACGTCTGCCTCGCCAGTCTGTACACGACACACGTCTGCCTCGCCAGTCTGAACACATCACACTCCTCAGTCAGACAGTCAGAGAGATTGACAGACGGACAGTCAGACAGACAGCCAGACCGACAGTCAGACCGCTAGACAGACAGACAGACAGACAGACAGACAGATAGATAGATTTGAGAAAACACAACATGGTTGTGCACCTAGGAAGGGGACTTTTGAGACTGACGTCTGAAGTGTCTCAGCTCTGTGTGTTTCGGCTTCGTGTTTTGTTTGTGTACGGCACTCTGCATGCCTTTGTATGCATTTCAAATGCTCAAAAAGTTTGCTGGTTTGTTGTAGCTGTAACTACCTGAGTGAATACAACCTAGGGCTGGGCGATATGGCTGAAATCTGTATCACGATATAAGTGTTTCATATCGGTCGATATATGTCAAATACATATCGATATAAATATTACGATACGATATTACGATAATATCGATATATCGCCCAGCCCTAATACAACCCTCAAGTTTACATTCTATAAGCTGTTAATCTTTAGTTCTTAGTCTCTGTAGTCCTGGCTGTTTCTTCTTGCAAACATATGTGTTCATCATATGCTTTCAAACAGCAAGATGTTCATACAGTAGCATCTGAGTCCTATTGTGTCTTGTGGAGGGGGCAAATTATAGTGGACTGCATCCTTGTACCATAATTTAGTGCAAATAGTGAGAAGTGTGTGTTTGGTGCAGATTTTACAGGCCTAAAAGCAAAGACTCATTTTCTCTCTCTCTCTTTCTTTTGAGGTGTATGCCAATTGCACTTTTTGTTGAATCACAAAACCCTTCTACCCCCAAAACCTTTTACCAGGATTAAAAAATATATATATATTTCATCCAACTAATTTTACACCATCACTGCATTTGCTGAGGATTCTGTTTCTTTCAACATGCTATAAACTGAAGGTCATGTACTGTAAGGCTAAGAAATACTCAGGCAGTGTGCAAAATAACATGTTTCAGTTAATTGTGTTAGCACATACTGTACTGTATACAATAAACCTGTGCATAGCCTAGGGACCAGAAAACATCAACAAAAAGGACCTGTGCGCAAACTGACCATAAAAAAAGGAAATCCTGTCTCGTTATCCCACCCTCTGAGTGTTTGTGTAAACCCAAACAGAACTCCCTGCCACCAACTAGCCTACCTGCTGTGTCTCTAGAGAACTTTAATTCATTCATTCGACTCACTCCCAACGCCTTGAGCACACTGTGTTACTCAAAAGATAAATAAAAAAATAGGCAAAGTGTATTGTGGACACATTTTCATGCAGTGTTAGGGAAACACACATACTGATAGAGGTAGTACATTGACATAAGTCTGTGCAAAAGACGTTCTGACAGAAGGAGTTATGTGCCTTAGTGGTGCTTTATTCTACTTTCCTTTCACTTAAACACATGCAGTGTAAAAACACGATGAGTTGGTAAAGGAGGTTTGTGTGTATGTGTGTATGTGTGTGTGTGTGTTTGTGTTTGTGGATTGTTGTGAACAGTCTACGTAGTCCTGGAATAGAGCAAAAAATGTTGTGACATACAGTAATAAGAACAGTTTAAAGAGTCTATGTGAAGACAAAATACCCCGGGTGGACGTCTATAATACACCGATATCATGTTTGGTGGTGAAGGTGAAGTCACAGCAGATCCTCTAGGGTGTGTTTTGACCTGTAGACATAGTTTAGTCATTCCAGTCATACACGTCCATGATTGAATTTAAATGTGATGTGGCCCAGGATTTGTGAAATGTGATGAGATTGGTCTTGCATTAAGCTGATGGTAGGTGACATTGAGCAGTAGGATTGTATACACAGGAGTCACAGGCATGTAAACATTACATGATTTTGGAGACAATGACTGAGAAAACCAAGCAAAATATAAACAATGAGCAATGTATGTAACATAGCAAAGCCACATATTGGAACAGGCAAATGGGCAACTTCTGACCAAATGCGTTAAATTCTTGCTGTAATTTGCTCATTTCCCTGTGGCTCCAAAAAGCACTGAGTGGCCACACCCTGCCTTCATCTCTGCCAGTATAGCTGACCAATTTTGACCGGACTTCTTCTAAATGAAACAGAATGACGCCATGTTCTTTTTTTCTTTTTTTCACAGTCATTGTCTGTCTGTCTGAAAGTGACCTGGTCTATCTGTCTCAGATCCGACACTAATTGTAACACCTTGGTGCCAGACTTGGCACTGAATCCACGTACACACTTTGGCTCATTAGTTATTGTCGACCTTCACCGGTGTTGGGCAACTGGACTGCGTTTGCCACTCAAAGACAGACATTTCACACTTATCCGAAAAGCTGCTTTTTAGTTCTAAGCAGCCCCTTGCCTCGCCCTGCTGGAGTGTAAATACCTGGCACTCCGCCACTTCAGTTCTTAGAACTGAAGAGGCTTTTTCGGATGTAAGCTGAAGCCTCATTAAAGGCCAAAAGAAGTTCGGTTTCTTCTCTTCCAAGAGGACTTTCTCATCCTTAGGCCTTTTTTGTGTTGTATATCCTGACTGTTCTGTTTTAAATAGATGGTGCGGCCTGTATAGAGCTGTATCATGTTATTTTAATTCTGAGTTGGTCAAATACAATCAATCAATCAGTTAATCAATCAGTGCTTACCATGACCTAGGTGAATGAGAACCTACATATTTCCGGAAGCACTCCATGAGACTCCAATTAGAGAGTGTTTCTACAGAAACACACACGTGCGCGCGCACACACACACACACACATACACACATGCACAGACACAACACACACAGCACAAGACACATAAGACACTCTCTCCCACACAACACACACACACACACACACACACACACACACACACACACACACACACACACACACACACACACACAGACACAACACACAGAGCACAAGACACATAAAGACTCTTTCATACACACACACACACACACAGGGGAGATGCATACACACAACCCTACACAGTGACTGACAGGCGCAAGGCAAGCACACAGATACACACAGTCGTGGTCTTCGTGACCTGGTTGTCCCCCTCCGCTCCCCTCCTAAATCGCAGGTTCCTACGCTCGCTGGCGCGCTCCCTGCCCCTCTACATGACCCTGGCCTGGATCTACTCCGTGGCCATGTTCGTCAAGGGCATGGTGCAGGAGAAGGAGGCCCGGCTCAAGGAGACGGTGCGGATGATGGGGCTCAGGGGCGCCACCTACTGGATGAGCTGGGTGATCAGCAGCGTCATCCCCCTCAGCATCAGTGCCCTGCTGCTCACACTCATCCTCAAGGTGATTCTGAGGACTGGTGATTACTGGTGATTCCTGCTGATTCCTGGTGATTTGTATTCATCCTGTGTTTCCATATGTCAATGATTCACGTATCTGATTCACTGATTCATTTCAGGTGATTCTTTTAATGGAATCAGAATGATTCCCTTAATGGAATCAGAGTGATTGACATCAGTGGTTCATCTCACTTAAGAACATTCACTGAAAGTAAGGGGGCTTTATTTAAAAAAAAAAAAAAAAAAAAAGTGACTCACATATCCAAAGGTGGACAATCTGGTTTCAGAAGGTAAAACTCCTGCCATGTACACAGTCCTTCTGCCTGTGCTGGTAAAGCAACACTAAAGCACTTTTCTTCTTCAGTCGCCCTACAGATTGGAAGTGGAATTGTCTTTCTTACAGTATGTCTCATTCAAATTATAGTTTTTGCGACCCGCTTTTGCAAACTTGCATAGTGAGGTTATAGTCCATGGACGGCCACAGAGCGAATTCAGAAGTGCTATTCACCCTATCACGAGTTGATGAACCACTGAAATGATTTTGGGAACATTATTGTAAGGCTAAAAAAACTAGTTAGTGTTGCTTTAAACAGGCAATTTCAATCATTAGCTCATCTAACTGGCTGCAGAGTTGTGCCTATAAGTACGGGCTGGTTCAGTTTAATCGGCTAGAGCAAATATATGTCAGTACGTTTAACTTCTGAACCCGGGATTTCCTCCTCTGCACATATCCGATTCAAGCCAATGATTCATATCACTGATTCACTTTCATGATTCACTTTGTTGAATCAAAGTGACCGACGTCAGTGGTTCATCACACTTAGGACCATCCACCGAAAGTAAGTGAGGGGACTTCATTCCAATGTAAAACACAAAAAAAAAGAAAAAGGAAGAGAATTGATGCACTTTTTCCCCTTTGCAGGTTTTCTTCAAAAAAAAAAAAAAAAAAAAAACTGATGGCATCATCCATCTCAGGCTGTGAAGGATAATGTACAAAAAGTGACAGAGCAGCGAATTTATTCATGCTCGGTCTCAGAGCGAGCTCCCCGCAGGAGGTGGTGCTCGTGGAAAACGAGAGCGGTCGGAACATCTGGGCCTGGCGTTGCCAGAAGCCGAGACGAGACACTGAGATTAGTCATCCTCGCAGATAAAGCTGTTGTCCCCAAAAAGAAGACAAATGACAGAAATTTAGACAACCCGTCTAAAGAGACGATTATGGCCCTTCCTTATGATTCAGTGAATTTCTCAAAGTGCCAAAGAAGAAATGCGGAGTGATTGACAAGAGGAGTGAGTCAGTTAAAAGAACATGTGAGTCAGTTAAAAAGGAAAAAAAAAAATGTGCATCAGTCTGTCTTGGGTAAAATCTAAAAAAAAAAGGCTGAATTATATGCAGAAGTAATTTAAGCCTCACATGTTTGCGCCTTCCCTTGAGACCCACAATGCATTTCTTTCATGTTGTTGTCATGTTCCCACTGTGGCACTGTCTTTGGGTGTAGTGCATTCTCCACCTCTCTGCCTGTCTGCCCTGCTTTGGTTGTACTGAATAGAATGTAATTCTGAGCAGGCAGTGGAAGCTGAAGGTACAGCATGCATGCAAGCCTCGTCGTATTCCCATATGGACACACTCAAAGTGGTACAGAGGTTTG
The DNA here is from genome assembly GCA_027475355.1 of Coilia nasus. Taxonomy (NCBI): domain Eukaryota; kingdom Metazoa; phylum Chordata; class Actinopteri; order Clupeiformes; family Engraulidae; genus Coilia; species Coilia nasus. The sequence goes on from CM050200.1 coordinate 6,965,281, forward strand.
ATAGCCATTGAAATGTACAATATATGTCAGTCACCTTAAAGGAGTTCAGGCTTGATGCTAGGAGCACATGTTTTATATATCTATCTCCTGGCCTTAAATGACATCCTTTTGTTCACCAGTAACATATCAAAGCACATTTCTGTCCAGAATATAAAAGCTTTGATAATGGATGCTTTATAATGTACTGAACAAAAGATATGGAGTACGCATATCCCTCTGTGCCATTTTGAACCATTTGAACAGTACGTGTTGTATATTTAAAATGTATGTTTTTTTCTGTCATTTTATGTAGAATATTTTCATCTGACGAACCCCTGCAGGACCCATGCAGGGTTTACATGACAAAAAAAAAAAACTTTTGACCTCTTTAACATTCTGTTTTCTTTAATGTTGTTGTTCTGCCCAGTATGGGAAGGTGCTGAGGTACAGCGACCCGTCCGTGATCTTCGTCTTCCTGCTGGTGTTCTGCGTGGCCACTGTCATGCAGTGCTTCTTCATCAGCGTGTTTTTCAGTCGGGCAAACCTGGCGGCCGCCTGCGGTGGCCTCATCTACTTCGTGCTCTACCTGCCGCACGTGCTCTGTTACGCCTGGAGAGAGGTCATGACCTTCCCTGTGAAGATTGCTGTGGTGAGTTATGACCGTCGCATTTTTAGAGCTCTGAGTCGAAAAGCTCATCTGTACTCCCAATACACAGTGTGCCTTTCAACACATGTGACAAAGATACAGGATAAAATGTGACTATAGCTATAATTAAAATACTGTAACAAAACAAAGTGTTAATGTTTTAATTAATGTTTGCCAACCGTGTGATTATGTTAATTAAATAAATTTTTGTGTATCTTCAATAAAAACAAGCACGTAGTGGGCGAGGTCATTAATTAAGGTTTCCTTCATCAGCACTGCATGTAGGCTTTCTTTGTCAAGCACAGAAACAATATATTCAAAGTAATTATGAAACAGGACTCTACTTTAGTTCCAGCAATATCTGCACCACCAACATTGCATACCTGACACCTTTCAGGATAGTTTCAGTGTATGAGACACAGACAGACAGACAGACAGAACAGACACACACACACACACACACACACACACACACATATTTCAGACAGTATGATATGGAGAGAGATACCAATGGTCCCTTTGTAATGTATTGTAATAATTTATTGCCAAGTTAATGATTTAATTAGAAAAAAAAAAATGAATCCAGAGAAACATCTTGATGGGATTTAACACAGCAAAGCAATACGACACATGACTTCCTAGACTACCATTTCTTTGAACCTAGTATTATTTTCCCATTTTTAATTACATCATTTAATCCAAGTATCATCTTCATGTTATTCCTTGACGTCTAAATTACAACATTGCCACCCAAAACAGCACCACTGTCCATCTATTAGACAGCATAATTTTATTTGTGTCCTTTACAAATTAAGGTTTAATTTCAGGGCTCTTCAATTAGCATTGAAGTCACAGATCAATATGAATTCAGTGTTTGAAAAGCGTGTGCAATCCTCCCATTGGCAGGAAAGTACTGTGGCTTCACACGTAACTGGCAAGAACCTGTCACTAACACAATGGCATTCTCCACGATGTTAGAAAAAAATATCTCCACAGTCTCTTCGCAGCCGCCCATCAAAATTAACCTTTTAAGTGGATGGTAGGTCATTTTTCCCTTTGGGTCATCCTTTGTGAAGACAGCTAAAACACTAATCTTCACTTCCTGGCTAGACATGGAAACAACTTCCAGAGCACATTTTTTTTTCTTCCCCAGATTTGATATTCTGTGGCTGCACTGTTTGTCCTGACTGAGACACCATCCTCTGGGCTTGTGCCACTGAGCTGTTATCAATTGCAGTTACACAGAAGGCTTTCAGACTCTTGTTCTCACTTAAATCAAATGTCACATTCTGGGCAGAGTCTGAGCCACAGCTTTTAGAAAGATGTTGCCCACTGCCTACTCATTCAGTCTTGTCACTGGATGATCATTGTATTGTCTATTGTCTATGTGTTTCTCTGATTGTAACCATCTCAAACAAAAAAGGGGGATTTTGTTCCAACAGAATGAGAGTACAAGAGTATTTCTTCACCAGATTCTTCTGAGGTTTTCAGTGTGTATGCTAGTGTTAGGAATGCACTTCAAATCAGCATTAACATTCAGGACACATACACCCACAGACAGACACACACTCACTTTAAACACACACACACACACACACACACACACATACACACACACTTAGCGGTCCTGCCCTTAGCATTCAGCAGCTTCTCTTCCTGCTCCCAGACGAATAGGGTGCTCATCTCATTTGCATGAGCTATGGTCTCATTGCCTGGGCTGACATGCACTGTATTTTTATAGTTTATTTATTGCGAGTGCACACACACACACACACACACACACACACACACACACACACACACACACACACACACACACACAGACATACACACACAGACATACACAAAAAGACACACTCCAACAAATCTATAATCCTATAAAGATACACACACCCCCACACCCACACATCACGCACAAACACACCTGGGGGTTTTTATTGGTTTTACGCGCTCACATTTCTCAACTTAATCAGCCTCTCCCACGTCATCCTTGTATTGTCTGCTGTTTTTGTTTGTCTTTTCATATCCTGTTTCGTACAGCAAAGGCATTTGCATGCATATAGTCGTATTACCGGCCAACAAAGTGGGTATGAGGCATACCCAATGCTGTGCAGAAATCCAATGTATCTATCTATGCCTAATCCTGCACTGTTGTTTCTCTTTCCTTTCACACCGAGAGACATGAAGCTCGAGCACTTCTCTCCCTGCTGTTTGTCTTTTCCAAGCGGTAGCGTTCCAGGAAAAACAAGCGCAATCAGAGATAGCAACCTGGTCCCCCATATGGGTGGACAGACAGACTGACAGACTGACACACAGGCGGACAGGGTCGCTGCAATACCTGGTCAATCCCCTCCGTAGATCCCGTAGATGCCCATGTTGACAAGTCCATATTCTCACCAAAAAAAAAAAACATATTTACAGCATGGTTCAAAAAATCGGTTTTGGTGTGTATCGGCAGTTTTTAAGTACACATGTTTCTGAGAGCGGTGTTTTTTTTTATTTATTTTTAATCCATTTGTTTAATCTTCAGATAATTGGCATTGACATTCATTAGAATGAATTAGCAAAGGTGGCGTCGCCCAGAACCTTCCATTTAGGCTTCATCTGGTCTGTGAGAAAGTCTATGTGTGGCGTCACAGAGGGTTTGTCCAGTTCTCTTATTTACAGCCTGTAGTCTTTTCCAATCCTCCCACTCGTCCCCATGTGTTGTTTTTGCAAACCTGATGTCTTCTGAGAGACTAAGAGCTGCAATTAAGAGTGGATGACACACTTGTTATTTAATAAGTTTATTCTGTTGCTTACCCATGTTTTTTTTTTAAGTTTCTTGTTATAGGATGCATGAATAAATCATTAAAATAGAAGATTTAAGTGTTCTAAACAAATACACATACTTACCAATATTTCGCTAAGTGAATGTGTGCTGCAACGAGACTCGCAACTGTGGCATGGCTATTTAACAAACTTGCATCACCTTGTTTGCCTTTTCTTTATTCGCTTATTTTTCAGCCAATTGGAGGCAATTGGGGTAGAAGAACATTTTCCCGTGCAGCATGCATATGCAACTTGGAGTGACCAGAGTACTAAGCGGTTTTTCACTGAATGAGACCTTTAAAACGTTAAAGTCTAAACTAGGTTTTCTCTCACTATGTATCATCTTCTCCAACCACTCCACTGGTCCCCACAGTTTGTGTTGGCTACAAACAAAGTCAGTTTGACTGATGTCCGTCACATCACACGGCCCTTCTCTGCTTGAACACTGCGTGTACTCCGAGTCCCGTGGTTACCAAAGGATGCTCGTGACGTCCTTCTGACAGTGAACTCTCAATTCTTCTCTCTCAGCCTCCTGACTCGGAGCTAGTTAGGTCACTGTGTGTCACTCAATCCAATCAGGCTGTCTCGGATTGGCCATGATGGGGTCAGGAAGGTGTCAGGAAGAGGTCGTGGAAAGGTCATCTCCTGGCCTCTTCATTAATGATGAATGATTGTTCCAGAAATTTCTTGGGTTATATATATATATATATATATATATATATATATATATATATATATATATATATATATATATATATATATTGTGTGTGTGTATGTGTGTGTGCATGTGTGTCTGTGTGTCAGCTCTTGCCTTGGCTGGTGGGTTGGCATACTGTATGTAGGTAGTATAAGAGAGGAAGGAATACATTTGCACTTTGTGTGTGTGTGCGCGCGCGCGTGTGTGTGTGTATGTATGTATGTGTGTGTGTGTGTGTGTGTGTGTGTGTGTGTGTGTGTGTGTGTGTGTGTGTGTGTGTGTGTTTGTGTGTCTACCTGTATGTGTGTGTCTACCTGTATGTGTGTGTGTGTGTCAAAATGACGTTTCGACCATGTCTGGTCTTCCTCAGATTCACTAGACATTCTCACCACAGCAATACAGCCAGCTGGAGCTGAGCTGAGCTGAGTGCATCGTGAGATGCCCATGTGTGTGTTTGTGTCTGTGTGTATGTGTGTACCTGTATGTGTGTGTGTGTGCATTGTGAGATGCCCATTGTGAGTTGTGTGTGTGCCACAGAGCCTGCTGTCATGCGTGGCGTTCGGCTACGGCTGTGAGAACTTCGCCCGGTACGAGGAGCAGGGCATCGGCATCCAGTGGCGCAACATCTGGCAGAGCACGGAGGAGGGCGACCGCTACAGCTTCATCGTGTCCATCGTCATGATGCTGCTCGACGCCGTCATCTACTGGCTCCTCACCTGGTACATAGAGAACGTCTATCCAGGTGAGTGCGACTGGACTGCATAAACAGCATTAGGGTGCTAGGATTAGGGCTTACTGGCTTATTACCTGGTACATAGGGAACGTCTATCCAGGTAAGTGCGACTGGACTACATAAACAGCATTAGGGTGCTAGGATTAGGGCTTACTGGCTTATTACCTGGTACATAGAGAACGTCTATCCAGGTAAGTGCAACTGGACTACATAAACAGCATTAGGGTGCTAGGATTAGCGCTTACTGGCTTATTACCTGGTACATAGAGAACGTCTATCCAGGCAAGTGCAACTGGACTGCATAAACAGCATTAGGGTGCTAGGATTAGCGCTTACTGGCTTATTACCTGGTACATAGGGAACGTCTATCCAGGTGAGAGTGACTGGACTTCAAAAACAGCATTGGTATGCTAGTATTAGGGATAACTGGCTTCTTACCTGAAACGCCTATCCAGGTGAGTGCGACTGGACTGCAAAAATAGCATTGTGATGCTAGCATTAGGGCTTATTGGCTACTTACAGTACCTGGTACATAGAAAATGTCTGTCCAGGTTGCTGCATAG
>CM050200.1:6983209-6988209 GCA_027475355.1 Coilia nasus
CACACACACACACACACACACACACACACACACACACACACACACAGACACCCCCCCCCCCCCCACACACACACACAGATACACAGACACACACACACACGCGCGCTGCGCACAGAGACACACACACACACACACACACACACACACACACACACACACACACACACACACACACAGACACACACACGCATACACACACACACACTTGCACCGGCCTGGGTAATTTATGTTGTTGACATCAGGCTGCACCTTGCATGCCATTAGCACACAACATGGCTACATCAGTGTGATTCTTTATGCTTGAGTAACATGACGGAGGACTGAAGGTTTATTCATTTATTTATTTATTTGGTTATTTATATATCTACTAATTACCTGGATTGCTTATGGCTGTGTGCTCTAATTTTGTGTGGCTGACTAAAAAAAAATAGGCTAATATGCCAGAGAAATGTAACAGTCTTCAGCCATTCTTACATGTTAGAATTAGTCAGAATATGTGTGGTATTACATGTATATGTGGTATCACAACCCCTTATCCCATATTTCACAATATCATCATTATCATCATATTATATCACCATCATATCACATCACTTCATCCTGTATCTCACAATATCATCATATCACTATTATATCACCATCATATACTGTATCATCTCACTTAACCCATATCTTTTAATATTATCATATCACTATCATATCACCATCGCGTATAATGTCACTTCATCCCATATCTCACATTATCATCATATCACTATTTTATCACCATCGTATGCCATATCACTTCATCCCGTATGCTCACAATATCATCATAGCACTATTATATCACCATCATATATCATATCACTTTATGCTGTATCTCACAATATCATCATATCACGATCATATCACATCACTTTATCCCGTATCTTACAATATCAATCATATCACTATTTTATCACCATCATATATCATCACATTACTTTATCTGATATCTTACAGTATCACCTGCAATGTCACTGTATTCTGTATATGGGGACAATAAGTCATCTCTTAGTCTCTTCGATGCAAAGCAATGCAAGCAAGTCCTCCCTATGGATGCATTCATCCCCTACGCCCACTTTCACATTACATAACATGCCATTCAGCAGATGCTTATACCCAAAGCAACTCACAGTAAACCACCTACAGGTACAATTCCCTTGAAGCAACATGGGCTTAAATGTCTTGCTTAGAGGCACAATCATCATCTGGGGATCCTTTTGCAGAACCTCATCTGTGACTACCCATCTACCGCCAACAACCCACATCCCATGGCCAAGAGACTGTAAGCTCAGGGCAGGCTTATCTAGCCTGGTAAACCAGTCACTCGTACTTATCTAGCCTGGTAAACCAGTCAATCTCTTGAGGGTCATTTAGTCGGCCCCAGCAAGACACACCTCTGTACAAAATGAAATGAAGTACGAGGGGCTGGTTTACCAGCCTAGGCTTATCTACAACAGTTGCCCCTGACTTGAAGCACACTTCCAACCACATAACTTAAATAAAAAATTAAAAAACGATCCATAGAAATTACACTGTAACCTGTCTGTCAAACTTGCATAACAATGGCTTGCCTATAAAGCTGTGATTGTAACTGCATAACTGTACTAAATCTGCACTGTAGGTGTACCCTAGCCTGGTAAACCAGCCCCTCATACTTCTTTTCATTTTGTACAGAGGGTCTGGACCAGACACCGTCAGAAACGATTTCTTCCTGTAGGTGTGGACTCCTACGCACTACAATTAAAATGTAGCACACGAGGTCAACATCACGGCTAATGAACACACCCTCTGTTCTCCGATTGTACCGGCGTTGCTGGGGCCGACTACATGACCCTCAAGAGATTCCGGTCCAGACGCTCTGTACAAATGAAATGAAGTACAAGGGGCGAGTTTACCAGGCTAGGTGTGTACCCTACCTAAAGGTAAATAGCCTCAAAAATGTCTCACAGGCCAAGAGACGGACCTGTAAGCTCGGGGCTGGGCTTATCTACAACAGTGGGATGTGTGTGGCTTCGCGTTGCTTTAGCCTCGATATAGCGATCTATAATGGGATGCCGTGACAGTCGCAGGTGCGTAGCTACAGTAGTTAGGCAGCTCTGCAGCTGCTGTGCTCTCGATTCACAGTGAGATCACAGGACAAATTAAGGCAGTCGCACACAAGCCGTTCTCGTGGGGATTCGCTAAACACCCTCTGATTCCTCTAATTTCACTGTGGTGCTGCTCCTCTCACCCGCCACCTGGGCCCCTTCCAACACCCAGCACCCCCACTCGGATCGTCCTTTTTACCTCCATCCATCTTTCGTTTCAATCTCACTCTTCCTCTTCCTTCTCTTTGCCCTCCTTTCTTTCCCTCTCTCCCCTTCCATGGCCTCTTCCGTGGTTCGTATGCTGTCACTCTTTTTCCTCTATCTGTCTCCTCTATCTGTCTCCTCTATCTTTTTCCTCTATCTGTCTTTTTCCTCTATCTGTCTTCACCTACCCCTCTTTCAACCTTTCTGTCGTCTTATTTTTTCTATATCTAGCCTTTTCTCCCTACACCTCTCTTTCCCTCTCTCTCTCCCTCTCTCTCTGTCTTACTCTCTGTCCCCATCCCTCTTTCCCTGCCCCTCTCTCACCTCTTCACACATTTCTGTCACCTAACATGGTCCATAATCTAACTTCCTCTCCCTCGACCCCCCCCCCACCCACCCCCCCCACCCCTCCCTTCTTTCCCTTGTTTTTTCTGTGAGGCTGCAGGTGGGATGTTCCGTCTTCCCCCTCTCTCTCTCTCTCTTTTTCCATTTCTCCGTCATTCTCTCTTTCAATTTGTCTCCTCTGTGTCTTTCACCCAAAAGGATCCATAAATCTAACTTTTTTTTTTCTCTTTCTTCCCCTGTTCTGCCGCAGGTGGGATGCAGAGGAAGCTGTCCGTTGCCATAGCGTTTGTGGGCGGATCCAACATCGTGATTCTGGACGAGCCCACCGCTGGGGTGGACCCGTACGCCCGCAGAGGGATCTGGAACTCCTCCTCAAGTACAAACAAGGTGTGTGCGTGTGTGTGTGTGTGTGTGTGTGTGTGGGGTGGGTGGGAGGGTGGGTGTTGTGCTTGCATTCTCTGTGTGCGAGTAAGGATTTGTGCATGTTTTGCATGAGTAAGGATTCGTGTGGGTACATGTGTGTGAGGACTGAGGGCTCTATGTCTGTGAGTGTGTGTGCGTGTGTGTGTGTGTGTGTGTGTGGGGGGGGGGGGGGGGGGGGGGTGCTTGCATTCTCTAGTGCAAGTAAGGATTTGTGCATGTGTTTGCATGAGTAGGATTCGTGTGGGTACATGTGTGTGAAGACTGAGGACTCTATGTCTGTGTGTGTGTGTGTGTGTGTGTGTGTGGGTGTGTGCTTGTGCGTGTGTGTGTGTGGGGGGAGGGGGGGGGGTGCTTGCATTCTCTGGGTGCAAGTAAAGATTTGTGCATGTGTTTGCATGACTAGGGATTCGTGTGGGTACATGTGTGTGAGGACTGAGGACTCTACTGTATGTCTGTGTGTGCGTGTGTACGTGTGTGTAGGTGTGAGTGCAGTTATGAGTAATTCATGGTCATGATGCATAATCTTTGTGTGTGTATGTGTGAATGTGCATGTGTTTGTGTGTGTGGGGGGGTACTATCTATGTATGTATGCATGTGCGTGCATCTTGGAGTGGGGAAGGGGTTTAGTATCTATGTATGCATGCGTGTATGGGTTGAGAGGTGATTGTGAGTAATTCATGTTATATGGTGGTGTGGTGTGTGTGTGGTGTGTGTGTGTGTGTGTGTGTGTGTGTCTGCGCAGTCCTGTGTGTTACGTATGTGACAGTAAAAGACAAAGGACAGGTTTATGTGTTTCTGGTTGTGTACCTGCTGTTTCAAAGGACGACAACACTGTCGGTAACTTTAAAACTCTTGCAGGAAGTTTCAGAAAGTTCATGAAGGATGATAATGGTCAGAATGGCTGTCTGGCCCACACGCACAAGAGACAGAAAAAACGACACTATTTCCTCACTCAATCTATTTTCAGAAAAAAAAAAAAAAACAAAGAAAAAAACAAAAAACTAAGCAAATAAATGTCACCACAGGCTTCGTCGCTCACGCCATCACTAGTTACTGAAACTCCAAACGACTTTCTCTATGTTGGAATTGGTCATCATGTTGACACTTTTTTTTTTTTTTTTTGCTTGTTGTCTCGGGACGCTCTCTCTAAGCAAAGAGACAGCTGTGACAGCCGTAATGATGTGTTCCATCAGGCGCTTCTAAAAAAAAAAGAGAGAGAGAGGGAGTGAGAGGGAAAGAGAGGAGGAGAGAAAAAAAAGTGAAAAGGAAAAAGAACCATTTAGCACTCTAGTTAATCTGACTGGAACTGTTCAATAGCTTGTCGCTTCCAATTGATCTGTTTGCCTGATGTGCCAGTGAAACAGTACACAAAGCGGACATTATAATAACACATTTCCCCGACACATCCAAATGTTTAATGTGCGTGGGAAAGCAATTCTTTGCTGCAGCGGTGCCATTAGTGAAGCACTCCCTAATAAAGTACCCCCCAACAAACAAACACCTACTTACACACACACACACACGCACACACGCACACACACACACACACACACACAAATGTCATCTATTCTTGACTTTTTCAAGGATTTGGAGATGCCTCTATGCTTCATTTCATGTGGCTATTTCTCTGTAAATGGTCAATTGAAGATCAGTTGAACATCGGTAAATAGTCATTTATTTGTTAATTAAGTGTGGTGTGCGTGTGTGTGTGTGTTCAGGCTTTGGGTTGGGGTTTCACCTATGGACAAATATTAAGTCATTCATTTTTCTTGACTTCATTATCCTAACACTACTAGATCTGCAATAAAACAAGATACTATATGATTGCACTACAAAGATTAAATGGATAAATAAATGACATGAAAACATGAACATTCAAAGAAAAAGGACCATTTGAAACTAGATCTTTTTATCCAG